>BMAC01000241.1:619680-638870 GCA_014905375.1 Phtheirospermum japonicum
ATATACTATTATTTTCTCATTGTGCGGAGGAAAAAAAAAAATTTCACATGATATTGTAGCAGACCTGCAATCCATACTGGATATTGAAAACAATATATAAAACAATGTAAGAGAGAAAAATAAATCACGTAGAATTATTTTTATTTTTTTAATTATATAGGAACTTTACTGAATATAATTGGGGATAGATGCCCTAATTAATATTAAAAATAATAAGATCATTTCTATATATATATATACACATACACAACACACACACACACACACACACACACACACCACACACACACATATATATATATATATATTATATAATACTTTTATGTTATTTTGGTTTATATTGTGAGGTTTTTGTTATTTTATTTATTTTTTTTTTTTTTTTTATTGTGAGTTCAATAATATCAATTTTTAACTTTTTCTCAAAAGTAATTTGACTACTTTTTTAAATTATATAAAAATAACAAACTATATATATATTATTTTCATTTTTATTGTGAGCCCAACAATATCAAATTCGTCACTTTTTCTCAAAAATAATTTTATACTTTTTTAATTAAAATATGCAAAATTGCACAATGCAATACAATGCAGTGTTTGTTTTATTAGCTATCATCATGTTATTTATCAAATACTACTACGATTCAATACTTTTGATTTGAATTGATTTCTTAAAATAATGTATTTTGTTACTATTTCAATAATCATGCAAAACAAAACAATACAGGTGCAAAACCAGCATCGAGTGGAATGAACAATGTGGCATTCATTATAATAGATTCGTAACAAGATCAACTAATTATTTGTTAGTTTTTGGTGGTATTGATCCACAAAGTGGTAGCAAGAGAATTGCAGTAGAAAAGAGATCTGATAATTTGAAACGTATCAACGAGTTGCATCCTTCGTACGTTGCTCTACACTATCCATTACTATTTCCATGTGGTGAAGACAACCAAAGGGAAGATATATCTTTTTTTGAACCTCGAAAATCTAAAGGCAAGGGTAAACAATATGTGAGACAGATGGAGTTCTTTTCTCACCGATTGCATGAAAGAGACACGAAGGTACTCACTATTCTATATAGTCGAAGACTCCCACAATAATTTATAATTGATGCATATACGATTATTAAATCTTCAAAATTGTGGTACGTCAGAACTCATCAAAAAAAATATGAGGTGAGAAGTAAAGTGGGATTGTTGATGTAGTGTTACGAGGTGAAACAGATGGCTCAAGTGTTGGTACTCATGTTGTCTTGCCCGCGACATTTACTAGCGGTTCTTCAGAGGGTCGTTTCCCATAATTTTTATCTATAACTGAATTGTGTAGCTCATTGAAATGTTAAGTAGTGTAACCAATTTAGATCTATCAAGTATTATTCAAATATGTCAATAAATGTAACTATAGGTTCACTATAATATTCTATTAGAACAAATGTGTGGATATAGAGGATAAAAAGATTGATGAGATCGACATGTATTATGATTATCATTACATTTCTCCGTGGGAAGCGGCGTGAAGAATATTAGTTTATGAAATTCAGTATAAAACTCCGACTATCATGTGTTTAAGTTTTCATCTTTCAGAAGAGCATAATGTATTGTATAATGATAATGATCAGTGAATACAATGAAACGTAATTCGAGGCAAGTAAGAAAAATCTGGAAGCACGGAGTTGCCTTATGTTGAGTTTTCTAAAAACTTTTTTAGTACTAAAAAAAAAAAGAATGGACACCTAGGAAGCTATTCATTAATAAGAATTTACTATATTCCGCCAAAATTGATAAAGTCATGGATGAAGTACATTTAACCAAGGGTGGTGTATTTCTCATCTATAGATACAGATGACGCTTTCTACAACTGTTAAATCTAATAGTGAAATTGTTCTTAATATAATATCTAACGACATAACTTCTCTTCTTATTTCAAATGGAATAACTGAACATTCCAGATTTAGGGTTACTTTTAATATTCACTAAGATTTCGATCATTACTGGTACTCCACTTGCAAAATTAATGAAGGATGCGCATGTCATTATTTGGGACGAAACTCCAATGATGCATAGAAATTATTTTGAAACTTTGGACAAAACATTGAAAGATGTGATGAGATCGCATAACAATTATAATACGCAACTTCCATTTGGTAATAAAATAATAATTCTTAGTGAAAATTTTCATAAAATTTTGCCGGTTGTTTCAAAAGGCACTAGAGCAGACATAGTTCACATAGTGATCAAATCTTTGCATTTATGAACTCATTACATAGTTTCGAAGTAGACCAAGAATGTGGTGCTGCAAAGTCACAATTCAGATCCCAATTGTCAAGTTAAAGAAAATTTTCAACTAGATAAATAGTATAGTGGATGTAATAGTTGGAGGACCAAATGATGGTATCATTCAAATTGAGATCCAAATTATCTATTATTGAAAGATGATGTTGACCATGTTCCGTTAATTGTGGCGAGTACATATCCACAATTTGGAAAAACTACTGAATGCTTCACTTATTTGGAGGATCGTGCTATTCTTTCCCCAACACTTGATGTCGTCGATTTGATTAATAAATATATGATGTCATAAAATGATGGAAAATGTAAAGTATATCTTCGGTCTGATAATACATACAAATCCGATTCAAACATTGACATATTGTAGGACGTCCACTCATCGGAGTTTCTAAATACCATTAAATGTTATGGATCCCGAACTATGAGCTAAAACTAAAAATTAGAATTTCACTCATGTTGTTGAGAAATAACGATCATTCCCTTGTATTGTGTAATATTGGTTGTTAACTTGACGATCATACTGTATATGCAAATATTTATCAAGGAAGTAATGCAGGTGAATTGTTGTTAATCCCTAGAATGACTGTCACACCATCTAATTCGAGGTTGCCTTTTAAGTCCCAATGATGAAAAATTTCTCTGATTGTGTCATATGCTATGATGATCAACAAAATTCGAGTATAATCTCTCTCTCTCTCTCTCTCTCTCTCTCTCTCTCTCGTTGGACTTTTCCTGAAAAAGTCAGTTTTTAATCATGGTCAGTCATACGTTGTTATATCAAGGGTGAACAATCGCAAGGGTTTAAAAATATTGATCGACGATGATGAGAATAAAGATAGTAACAAAACTATAAATGTTGTGTATAAGGAAATTTTTCATAATTTGTACAGTACATTTTGTATAATAAAAATTCTTTTATGAATCAGGTTATATCATTTTGAATACTATTCAATCTTTAATTAATATTTAGATGGTTTATATATAGGGAGCGGTTATGGTAAAACCATCTCTTGTGTGAGAACCAGTGATGGTTCTTATCGAAATACACACACACAAATACAAATATATATAACTTCAGTATACACATATACAATTACTTATTTAAATATTTTAATACATTTAAAATAATTATTTTTATTTTAGATAAAATAAAATAAAAAATTATCGTACAACGCACGGTATAATACTAGTTAGATAATAAGTCACAATCTAGCAGATTGATTTCTTTTTTCTTTCAAAGGTCAGTCTTCACATCTGAAATATTGAGTTGGCATAGATCACATTTTAAAAGATATTATCTTTAAAAAAAAAATGAAAGTGAATTTCATAGTGTAGTCACTGTATGATATTTTTAATTCTTTTAACCAATAAATTTGTTTAAAAAAAAATTAATCTATCATTAGAGATGAGGTGTAAAATATGACTGAATTAATTCATGTATATACACATGTATTAGAAATTAAATACATGTATTAGAAATTAAAAAGGCTAAGTAAGATGAATTAAATATTCATTTAATTAATATTAATAAACTTAAAAATTAATAAGAACCGGGTCGTCGGGTCAAAGCCCGAGTCGGGGCTAATGAACTTTGGGACCCACCAGAGCCCAAAAACATATTGTTGGGTGGTAAATGGTAATAATAAATGACAACAAGGCATGGCTGCAAGTTGTGCGTGTGAATAGGAAGAAGGGGAGATTCAAGAAGATGGCTTTCAATGCGCAGCCATGTTCAGACACGGTATCTCCGTGCATGCCACACCACCCACCTCCTATATTTGCACCCCCACCAATTTTATTTATTTATTTATTTTTACGTCGTAAGCAATTACATTTACTGTGTTATGTTATGTTTTGTGGGTCAGGATTTGCAGTAGTTTGCCAGTGTACTATTGCATGAGATTGTGCAGTCCTTTGACTCGTTTATTGTACCGAGTCACAACTTATTTTTATCTAATGTTTTTAATAGTTCACGAGCTTTTAATTTAGAGCTTAATTGAATTTACGTATTTAATTAAGTTATTATTCAATGTATTACAAAAACAAAATTATCAATATTTTGAGACCGTATAACATATGCTCTATATATTAATGCAAAATTATCTTATTTTATGGAAAAAATTATGTTGTTTTTTTGTCATCCGAGCCTAATATTTATCTAATTTAGTAATTTTCTTTTATTATATTTTACCTAATTTAATATTTTTTTAATATTATATTTTGCCTAATTCAACATTTTCCTTTTATTACATGTTACCTAATTTAATATTTTTTTAACATTCAATATCTTACTTTTATTCTTCTAATATAAAGATATAAATAAGTTATATCTAATAGAAAAAAAAAATTATATAAGTTGAATTGATTTTTATTTATAATAAAAATTGAAATAATTTTATTAGAATTTTAAATATTTATTTAAAAAAATAAGAGTTATGTAAAATTATTTCAAAAGAAAAATAAATATAAAGAATATAAACTTAAATTTATTTATCTAATTCTAATATAATTAATTAAAAATAACATTAAAAATATATATTAAAAACCATTATTACGCAAAAAAAAAAAGAAAAAAAAAGAAGGGGAACAGAAAAGATAAAATAATAATAATAACAAATTATTTTCCTCCCAATATGATGAATTGATACACACATTATCTATACGAACAAATTAGTATCTTACTAAAATAACAAATAATAATAATATTACATATATTACAAGTTAGATGGACAACGTTTTCAGTACCTTATAAATTTTAATTTTGTATATCATATATTCACATTTGACACGCGAGTATTGTTTAAAACTCAAATTTTTACGTTAAGTTTAAGGTATTTTGATATACTTTAATTTCGTGACTCACGGTTAAAAACTTAAAAACTCTTTATTATTAAAAATAGTCTTACTAAAAAATATTATAATTTTTGTGTAATAATTATTTATTGTGAAAATAATATTTCCATCCTTTTCAAATCTCGCATAATATGTGTGTGTTAAACTAATGTTATAATTAATCCAGATAATAAGTTTATATATACTTTTTAACGGGCTAACTACTCCTACATTTTTTTCTCTAAATTAAGTATTAAGTAATTACTAAAACTACACATAAATTTACTTTGTATAAACAAACATAACTACATACACCCTTAAGGCATGGGTTTGTGGATAGTTTAGGGGTGACAATATAAATTTCGCGGGCCACCTTTATAAGAGAAATGCCGATTACCAAACTAGTTATTGATGACCATAAAATTCAAATTTGAGTTTGTACATTTAAATTCGAAATACATATTTCGGTAGATAATTCTAGAGCCGGATGGAAATTTAATTGCAAAGCAAATTCTGACATTAAGATTCAAAATATAACACGATCAAATCAGACATTTCAAGATGACACTATTTCGAAAACGATTTGTTAATTTCCCTGAATAAAATATTGCGCAAGCTGACTATGTTTGGTTTAGGTATGTATTGGGATTTCAATTTTATACATGTTGTTCTAAAATTCAAAATTTTAATGTACAATCAACAATTTATTATATTTAATTTCATCTGTTTTATCTCATTATTATTATTATATTAAAAAAAATAAATAATACTAAATACAATATAATAATAAATTGTAAAATATTTTTAGAGCTTAAACGGTCAATTTTGAACTGTTTAGATAAAATAAATTACTGAAATAGCTTATAATAATTTAGTGATGACATTTTCGTAACTTAAATGGTAAAAATCAAATGAGTTTGTTAAAAGAAAACCTTATTGTGAAAAATTATAATATTAAAAAAAAAAGTTTATCAACACATTTAATTATCTTATAAGGAGTTACAAATAAAAAATAAAAAAATTTTCAAACACAACCTTTGGGAATATTCACTTATATTAAAACTTGTCATTTCTAAGAGCAAATACAATTCGCGGCGTAAAATCGCGGTCATATCCACCTGGCCGCGAGGACGCTCTCCAACGCGCCAAAAGGTGCAGCCAAGTGTGGAGCCCAGGCACACCGCTCAAATGTTGGGCATCCCGGGCAACTTTCGTCCGCGTGACCGCGTCTGTTTACAATTTTTTATTTGTTATTTTGAAATTTACGATTAGGATTAAAGGACCGTTGAAGATCCAATTAGCAAACATTAATTCGAACTTTAGTTTTTCTCAAAAATAAAAAATTCAAAAATAATTATTAAAAAAAAATATTGTTATGTTAGGACTAAATGATTGTTGGAGATCCAACGGTCCACATTTAATCTCACTCTTCTTTTTGAAGAAGAAATCCGAAAAAATTGGAAAAATAATAAAAATAGAAGAAATGAATTAAAAAGAATAAATATAATTTTTTTAGTAGAAATATAATAACATATACAAATAGATTCTAAAAAATAATAAAAATAATCAATTATTAAATAAACAGTCAAAAAGATTATCCAAATAAATATGGAAAATATAATTAAAAAAGAAGTTTAATATATTTTTTTGACTAAAAATATAATAACGTACTTAAATATATTCAAAATAATAATTAAAATAATAAAAAATTAAAAAAAAAAAGAATTAGATTATTGAATAACGATATTGTTAAAAGGTCTTAACAAATGATTTTTTAAATTTGCCTAAACTCTTATAAATTAATTCAACTCTCTAATTAGTTCATTCACAATTTTCAAGTTTCTTTCACAATTCAATTTCAAAAGTCACACTTTCTTTCAAATTCCAATATTTTCTCATTTCTCTTTCATTATTCATGGATAAAATCAGATTCAAGTTCATCATCCTCTGATCTTGAACACTACTCAAGTTTGTACATGACTCGTTGTCAATCACATACTATTTTACGACCCATCCACAGTTAAAAATGATTATGTAAGAGTAAAGTTTAATGGTGAGGGAAGGTCAAGTTCTCGACGTCGCTATACAAGGGTGGAAAAGGATCGGGAACATGGAAACCAGGGACGAAAAGATTATTCAAAAGTTATTTTGACGAAAATTCTAATTTTAGCGATTAAGATTTTCGAAGGCGATTTCGAATGAGCAAAATATTATTTTTGAGAATCGTGGAGAAGTTAAAAACGAATGCCCCCTACTCATACAAAGAAGGGATGCAGTTGGTCGTCTTGACTTGTCAACACTTCAAAAAATCACTGTTGATATCCAAATGCTTGCATATAATATTATTTGTGATGGCGTTAATGGATTCTTACGTATAGGTGCATCGACGACTATACAATGCTTGAAAATATTTTGTCGATCCGTCACAAGCTATTCTCTGAAGAATACTTGAGGCAACCAACTGCAACTGACGTTGCTCGACTTAGTTAAGTCGGACTAAATGTCCTTCAAAATTAAATCTAGTTAAACAATGCGTGTCTACTTTTAAGAGATTTTAGTTCGCCCACAAAAGAACGGGGTCACTGTAGACTGACAGGTTAACTCGAGTCGAATATCTCGAGAAACGCTAATCGGAGGTAGTTTTTATGTTTGTTTCATGAACGAGAAACGATAAAAAGCTAATCTAAACATGCGATCAAGGTTTGGTTTGAAAGTTGTAATAACCACGATGATGATTTAAACTACGAGCAATGAAATCAAAGGTTTTTTGAAAATATTAATAAAATAGGGGTCTAGGGCTCTAGAATCGTCTCCACGATCAATTGACATTTCATCGAACACTTAATCTACGAGATGGGGTTGTCAATCCCAACTTGTAGATTAAACGCCCGACAATCCCAAACAATGGTTTTAAACGACTCTATGCAATAGACCTGTAAATCCTAACTAACAACCATCGAAAAATCCAATATCACAAATTTAAAACAAGAGTTAATCATGATTGAACAAGAAATGTAACAATAGTGAACAACTAACATCCATCAACAATTAAAATAAAATCGAACATAAGAGAATCGATAGTTCTAAATATTCATATAAAATCACAAGATAAATGCAATAAATGAATAACGAAAGATTACATAATTAGAGAAGTTCCAATAATCGTCGAGATCAAAAGATGACTCTACGAACTAAGCTAAGAAAAAATGGAATTTAAATCCATAAAGTGGAAAGGGAAAATAAAATGAAGAAAGATTCAAGAACGCTATTGGGTTGTCATCCCCAAGAGGTTCAAGAATGTCTTCTTGTCACGGTCTGTCACGGACTGGATGTTGAATAGTGGATCCTCTCTATTTGGATGAGGTTCTTGGTCTCTTTGTAGCCTTTAAATCCCCTTTTGTAACTGAAAGATCTTTTCAAATCCGAGTTCGTAACGCTTGTATCCGGCCGGATGGTCTGAAGAATCTGACTGGAAGGGGGTCTTTGTCAGTTAATCCGGTCGGATGTGAGTCTAGTAGGTCAGTCCGGTCGGGACATCTGACCGGTGTGAATTTTGAGGATCAATCTGGTCGGATGTCAGGTCCATCCGACCGGATGAGTGTCCTTGTTGCTACTTCTTGGCGCTGACTTTCCCGTCCTTGTCTCTTGTTTCTCGTAACGGTTTACGAGCTTTATCCACTTGAAATCCGAGGCTTGTCAAGCGCTCTAACTTCATGAGAAAACAAAAAAATCATCTCAAAAGGACCAATAAATGATCGTAAAATCGGGAAGTTAAGTAAAAAGCTGTTGAATGCAAAATTATGCAAAATAGCCTAATCTCAACCCGAAAAAGATAACAAAAC
This sequence comes from Phtheirospermum japonicum, assembly GCA_014905375.1. Lineage (NCBI taxonomy): Eukaryota > Viridiplantae > Streptophyta > Magnoliopsida > Lamiales > Orobanchaceae > Phtheirospermum > Phtheirospermum japonicum. The sequence goes on from BMAC01000241.1 coordinate 628,643, forward strand.
AACTCAAACATGACTGAAAACATATAAAAAATCATAACAAATACGTACGAATCATTAGTGCTGAGAATGCTCAAAGAGAATGTACTGAAATGTTCAAAAGTATCGATTGTATCGAATCTGAATTGAGTACTCGTATTTCGCTACCTTTCTCCGAGCGACTAGGATAGCTTTAGACTCACTGGTGTTGGATCCTGGGGTCAGAAAGGCTTTACAAAACAAAAAATCTTTGTCTTGAACCTAGGCGACTTGCTCTCCGTTTGAACTGCCAACCAACTCTTTCGACTGCGAGTCATCAAAGACGAAGCTCAGTAGCTCTGGTAGACGGAGGAACGGCACCCCGTGTTCCTACTATAGCTCGTTCTAGCTTCTCCTTTGGTTAGTAGAAGTCCCTTCTTTAGCAGAGCTTCTCTTCTAGTCTTTGTCTGTTGGAACGACTTTCACTACTGAAATGAAACAGCTTGGTCAAAGTAAAAGTAGACTTTGCTTTGAATTAGCTACTTTCAGGAAGAGTAGGGATTTGCGCATGAAATAGCTGATTTCGGGTATTTTCCCTGGCAAACAGAGCCACTCCCCTAGCGGTCCTGCCACCACGCCGCTTGTGGACTTTTTCTCCTACCGTAGAAAGACCATGAGCTCAGAGCTCTTTTATTTTATCGCTTTGGGTTGTGGAACGTACTTCATAATACTTCGGCGAATTGTAACTGCCCTAGGATTGCTCAAAGACGAGGCTGATCGGAAGCTTGCTGCATGTTGAGAGCTACCCCGCTGCTCGGGCAAGACAATATATACCATAGCGGTCGTCAAAAAGATCCTTCAGTTATTTTGCAAGCAGTTGCTTGAAAGACTTATTGATTTTGCATGCCTACTTTAGCGTATCGGGATGCAACAACGACATCAATATGTTGGAGAAGTCAAATGTATTCATGAACCTAGCAAGAGGTAAATCTCCTCCGTACGCTTTGAAGTTAACGGTAATGAATATGACATGGGTTATTATCTTGTTGATGATATTTGTCCCGCTTGGGCATCATTTTTGAAAATCATTCCTCACCCAACCTCAGCAACATACAATACTTTTGCATGATAAAGAGGCGATCAAGAAAATGTCAAGAGGCCATTTGGTGTGCTCCAAGCAAGTTAGCATATCGTGAAAGGCTCGTCTCGTATGTGGATCCAGTCGACTCGGATTACATCATAAAAGCTTGTATCATCATTCTCCACAACATGATTGTGGAGAATGAACGAGAGGATATGATTGAGGATCGGAATTTCTCAGTTTGAGATAGTGATGTTGTACCCCTTCGAGAGACCCGAATGAATAGTTCAGTACATTTCTCGAGCGAGGAGTCGGCATTCGAAACAAAGAATTGTATCATAGGTTTCAGAATGATTTGATTGAACATATTTGGAATTTTCATAGAAACTCTTAATTTTGAAATTGTTTTAATATTTTAAATTATTAATGTTTTTAATTATCGAAGTAATTTTGTAATATTTTTAATTATTGAAGTATTTGTAATGTTTTTAAGTACGTGAATTATTTGTTATGTTTTTAATTATTTAATTACATTTAATATTTTAATTATTAAATTATTTATGATTTTTTTAATTATTTAAATATTCATATTTATTTAATTATCAAATTAGTTGTAAGGTTCTCAATTAGCTTTAATGTTTTCAGTATTTTATTTATTATTTTTATTAAAATTTAAAAAAAAAGTGAATAAAATAATAACCTTTTCATATCACCTCAATATTGAAGTTGCCAATGTCGAGAGAGTATACCATGGATTCAAGTGCACCGTGTAATTTAATTTATTATCGCATATAATTGGAATATATCATCACATATAATTGGTACATATCATCACATATAAGTGGTTCATATCATCACAAGTAATTGAAATCCTAAATCTAAAATTTGAAATCCTAAAATTAAAAAAATAAATTTAAAACAAAAAATTAAACCCTAAAAATGGAAATTAATCCCTAAAATAAAAAACTAAACCCTAAAATTGAATATTAAACTCTAAATCCTAAATTTCGATCATATATTATCACATATAACTGACACATTCATCACATATAACTGACACATATCATCACATATAACTGGCAGAATGATAGATTTTTGACGGGACCCTAAAATGAAAAATTAAATAAAAAAATAAAAAATCTAAACATGAAAAACTAAACCCTAAAACTGAAAAGTAAACCCTAAACTGTCATATATCATCACGTATAACTATCATATATTATCACGTAAAACAGGGTGTACCTAGCAAGGTGCACCTAATTAATTGACGCCGATGTCCATCAAACTCACTAGTCAAATCATTTAACCTCAACTATTCAGTTTAACATTATACATGTTTGAACATTTTATTTTTTGAGCCTATAAACTCCAGAATTAATGGGTCATTGAATTGCTGGATTTCATTGTAGTAAAGTTGTGCAGAGAATAATTTTACAAATGACCATGATCAGATTACATTCTAGATTCTACTGGTAAATTTCTTTTTATTATTTTTTTCCAGCTTTTGTCAGGAAAATATAAATAGCATTTAATCCAATCTTCACCCCACAAAAAGCAGACCTATGGAAGTAAGATAAATGCACATCCCTTGTAATTTTCTGTGTACAGTAAATTAAAATAAATACTTTATATGGGACAAAATTATAAACAAAAACTGAAGTAAATTAGGTGGGACCCACCCTTTTCCAAACTTCATTCATTGCATAGTCTGAAAAACACCATTAAAAGCAGACCCACGAAATGTATGAGCCTCACCATTACTGCAGGCATAAAATTTTAGTATAATTACAAAAATACCCTCTGTATTCGCGTAATTGAACTAAAATAATTTGGGGGACCAATTTTGTTTTTATCCCTGTTTGTTTATAATTAGATTAAAATCTAGGAGATGCACTTTTTATAACTATCCCTAAAAAAATTACCATAAATTCTTACCACTTTTACCTCAGTTTTTTAAATGAAAATTCATGGAGATTTTTGGAGCAGGATTTCCGGGCGATTTCAAGTCTGAACAGAGGTCACGATGTGGGCCCACTTCTTGATTGCTAGAAAGATTTTCCCATGGCCCAATTTGTAGGTTACGTCCCAATCTTATTATAGCAGCAATTGGGTTCAGCCCACCTTTACTTCGATCCACCATAAGATTCCAATATTGTTATGTGCACTAAAACATACGAGTACACAAATAATTTGTGAGTTCACGAGTCAGAAACTTTTTTACCTCCAAACTATAGTTATTTTTATATTTCGCTTTCTAAACTTTTTTTTTCGTGCAAATCATCTCCTAAATTGTACGAATTTTACAACCTTTTATACTGGTGAAACTTTTGGTCGGAGCTCACTCGTGTGACATGCACGCTTACATATAAGAGGTAAAATCGACTCTCCATCTCTTACTTATAACTCTGTTTTTGAGCACTCGTGTGACCTGTTAAGATAATGTTCACATTAATATATGTATACACGTAGGATTTGGAACCTACTTAGTGCTCACGTACCATTATTTTGAGCGGAAGTTATAAGGAGGAGATGGAAAATCAATTTTACCCCTTAATATATTAGCGTGCATGTCACATGAGTGAGATTCGCCTAGAATTTTCACCAAAAACGGGAGTTCAGGAGGTTAAGTGCAAAATTTGTACAGTTTAGGAGATAAGTTGCACGAAAAAAAATTTAGGAAACGAAGTGTCAAAATGGCCATAGTTCAGGAGGAAAGAAAAAACCTCATTATTTTTATATAATATAAATAAATAAAAATTATGGATTTTTTCCAATCAGCCAAGATTGAATTCACGATTTGTAGTTTTTTCTAATTAACGCAAAAAACTTAAGGTGTTTGCCTTAAGGTTTATAATATCAGATTAGCATTTTGAATGTCAGATATTCATTTGTTCAAGGATCAAAAATCAAATAATCAACAACTTCTTACACCTATTCTTTATCACATACTATCATATGTAATTAAATACTATTAAATGCAATATTATAATACAATATAATTCATTTTTCATATACGATTTGACATAAAATATAATATAAAATTATCATTAATTTTTAAAATATAATTTGACATTTACATTGAAAACAAAATAATTTTGAATCTTATACCAAACAAAAAATTTTGAAAATCCTAAAGGAAGGAAAATTAAAATGATATGGATAAGAATGCAAGAGCAACTAGAGAAATCCCAAGAACCAAGACTATGCAATTATACCTACTCTTAAATGCCTAGCTAAGAGATTTGAATACCAAAGACATGCTGGAGTTAAAATATGTAAGTTTGCTAGGTATAGGGCCCTTGAAAATAACATGTAATAAACTCACAACTGTGTTAAAATAACAATAGGTTTCATTCTCTTTTGAAAAGAAAAAAGAAGGGTTGCCCATATTAATTGCAAATGTAGGCAAAGTTGAGCTTCATTTTTATATAGGTTCTCAATTTTTTGCCTGTGATAAATAACTACAGAAAATTAAATTTAAAGCTTTCTTTTTCTGTGATGTTAACCTGTGAGATGGAGTAGTTGGCAAAATGTAAACCAAAGCCATATGTAGAGGCCCACATAATATTTGTCTAGCTACATACCTTAGTATATTTTAAACCTCTTTATTGTTTCAAATTTTTCTGCATGTACCTTTTCTTTTCTTTTTAAGATTTTGGATAATTTGAGTTTTGTTTTGTAATCACGAAATCACATACTAGTATTTTTTTTATTTTTTTTTTATAATCAACCTTTTCTGTAACTATATCCAGGTAAATATGCCCCCATCTGTTGGATCATCTAAACAGTATGCAGTAGTAGACTCTATACAGAAGGACGAAAATGTCCCCACATGTTGGAACCTCTTTGAAATTGGCCCTCCTAATCCACAGCCTGTTCACCACACGTTCAAAATTCTTTAAAGTTGAAAGCATTTAAAAAGTCTAAATTTAAATTTTTACTAACCTTAGAATCCAATGAAACACTACATAGCAGAGTTGGCAACCCAGCCCAATCGGCCCGAGAATAGGGTCAAGCTGCCGGGTGACTCGAGACGGGTTGGGCTTAGTTTAGTCGGGTCCAACAGGTTCAAAGACCGAATCATCCTACAGGAAAACGAAGCCCCGATTGTTTTTTGGGCAGAACCGGTGCTACCTATTTTAATATAAAGATTTTTTATTTTTTTTCACTCATTTTAAATAGTAGGGAAAATATAAAACCTAATTCATGACTTTGATTAACCAAATTTATAGATAAGATTATGACAACATGACATGTTACCATTTTAATTCATTTCACCTGTTTTCAAAACACCTTTTGAAAAACACAAACAAGGAATATTTATGGAAAAGAAAATTAAAATTATAGTAAACAAAAAATATCAAAAAAAAAAAAAAATTTGACCAAAATAATAAATTTATCCTTCAAGTAAACCTAAAGCAGCTGAAACAATATGCAAAGATCCGGTGACCACAATTATCCCATGTTGGTTTCCAGATTTTGCAGCAAGAATCTCATTTCCGAATCTAAGTGAACCCATCAACGATCTCTCAGCGAGTAAAACGGATTTTTTTCCAGCCAATCTAGTTTGCTGATCCTCGACCAAATCGTACTCAGCGGTTTTGCAGTCGAGAAAATCACCGCCAGTCTCTCGACACGCTTGTATCCAAAAATCTTTTAACGAGGACGATGAAGTTGTACGGGTTTTGTCTCCAGCAATGTCGATTTCGGTGAAACATACAGCTTCCAAGGATTCAGCTGCAAAAATGACACAAGTTCGGGTTAATTACATATACTACCCCTGAGGTTTAACCTAATTACAGAAGAAACCCATTTGTTATTCAAATTTACAAATAGCCCATTGACATTTGTTTTATCTTTCATGAACCGGAATGTTTTGTAATTAGGCTAAACCTTAGGGGTATTTTTTGTAAATTATCCCTGAATAAATTGATTGAAAAGAATTTAGGGTTAATTTACAAAGAGGCATCTAAGGTTTGGGTAATAGCTCCAAATTTCGTATCGCTATTTGTAATGCTCAAAAAAAGTTGATGAATGTAATTGTAAAAATTTTGATGGCGTCAACAAATTCTGTCAATCGAACTAACTGATTGGATAAAAATGTACGACTCAAATCTCAAAGTATTTTAGTCTCGAGCGTTTATTGAAACTACCACTTCCACTACAATGGCAAGAAGCTACCGAAGGATCATTTTTCCAGGCTCATTTCTCATTAATTTATTTTTCACTTTTCCGACTTACAAAATAATAAAAAGGGCTTAGAGCAAATACTTAACCTGAAAGTAGCACTCTAGCAAAGCCTAAATGATCTTTATCGTTCGCCATAGCAACCACGAGAACCAATCTTGACTCCGGAAATGCCGACTTAATCATGTTCATCAAAGCTTGTGCAGATTCATTGGTATGAGCTGAAAATTAGAAATTCAACTTGGCTAATAATAGTCCAATAATAAATTAGAGACACAATAAATATGAATTAACTCTCTTTATTATTCATGTTAGGTCTGGAGATGAACTGGTAAATATTTTGTGTAGCACATGAGTAATAAATATAAGGTTTAATTACCAAAATACAACAAAATTAAAGTTTAGTCCAATTACAAAAGGTCACAGCAATACTTTAAAATTACAAATTGCCCAACCCCTCAATTGGGAAATATTAATTAAGAAAATGCAAACCCCGGGGAGTTTTTGTAATACCATAAGAGGGCAGTTTTGTAATATTGAAGATAACTGTTTTTTGTTGTTTTTGGTAATAAGGTCAGAAGTATGAAATATTGGAATTAAACCTCCGTCAAGCAGTATAGTTGTTCCAGGCAGTCCTAGCTTCTCAGCTTCTTTAGATGTTAAAAATTGGCTTCTGCCAAGCAAACATGCCGATTCTAGACCCGCACTAATGGACGCATCTGATATATTCCATCCTGACATATAAATATATATATGTTAAGTTATGAGTGAAAAAATAAAAAATCAAATTACAAATAAAAGAATCAGTAAATATTTTAGATAAACTCAAACATGAGACGCTTGTGAGAAATTTAAGTAATTTTCAAAAACCCGCGTAGAGCACCTCACAATAGTGAACATCATGTTAAGGTAATATCGTCCACTAACATCAGAGCTCAGGAAAGTAAAAAAAGAAAAAAGCGAGCCTTTTTTTCCCACCTTGATCACGAAGGCAGAGTGCTGCGCATGTAGCCGTTGCAGCATTCTGAAGCTGGTGAGAGCCGAGTAAGTGTAATCGTACATCAAACAACTCAATGAACTGGTATACAGAGAAAAAATCATGCTAAAATTAGAAAGGTGATAATTAGAGTTAAAAGAATATTATATATAACAAAAATGTATTACCATTCGAATGTCCCTTTCAATAAGGAGCAAGATATCACATAATTGGTGTGGCATCTCGCGTGCTCTAGAAAAGCCTTTGAGAACACTTTTATTTCCGGGATCGGATGCTGATACTATTGGTGAACTCATAGACAGTGCCTTATCACGAATAATATGCTCGATGTGCGGAACGAATGGCCCACCTAAAACCAGCTGAAAGATTATACCAAATAGTCAAATTGAACATGCTAGTTAGAAAGAGAGTAAGCGATGTCGATAATATGGGATCGAAGTATGTGGGAACATATATTTCTTTTTCCCATTCTTCCTAAGGCGTATATTTTAGGGTTAATTACAAAAAGTACCCTTGAGGTTGACCTAACTACAATAAAACCCAGCTATCATTCAAAATTACAAAGATTAACCCTGAAATCTTATTTTGTCTTACGTTTACCCCTTAAGAAAAGTTTGAAAAAAATTTAAAAAGAAAAACCTATACATTTATGAAAATATAACAGTTAATCCCTTAATTTTATCAATGAGTCGAACTTCAGGGGTACTTTTTGTAAATTTGAAAGTTAGCTGGGTATTTTTGCAATTATGTCAAACCTCAAGGGTACCTGGATTTTTTTGTAATTATGTGAAACCTCAAAGGGTACTTTTTGTAATATATTTGCCTAAAATATGAGGTAGGTGTATTTCTTTCTCCTTTTTCTCAAGGCATATATTTAGGGTTAATTACAAAAAGTACCCTTCGAGGTTGGCCTAATTACAAAGAAGCTCCAGCCAACTTTGAAAATTACAAACACCCCTGATATTTTACTGTCTTACATGATACCCTTCAAAAGCAAAAAAAGATTTCAAACACCCCTATACATTAATGAAAATAATACAGTTAATCCCTTAATTTTTATCAATGAATCGAACTTCAGGGGTAGTTTTTGTAAATTTGAAAGTTAGCTGGGGGTTTGTAATTATGCCAAACCTCAAGGGTACCTTTTGTAATTATCTCTATATTTATGTTGAAATATTGAAGTATATGGAAATCTGTATCAAGAACCACCTAACTGGACGTCGTTCTTTGATTATTCCTGATTTAGCCACCGCAACACTCTCCAAAGAGCCCCCAAGTGCAGCTAGATGCTCGGCGCCTATATTTGTGATTATCGACAACGCCAGATCAGAATCTGTAAGTACATTGGTTGCATCCCGAGCACCACCTAATCCAGCCTAAATGTTCAAAATAATTAATTACAAAAAAAATCGCAGTTACATGGAAAAGGAAGAGAGCCCTGAAAACAAGTCATCTTAAACCAAACTTGTAAGGTAAGTTTATTGTGATTGACGAGCCAACTCTCCAATTATCAAATTGAATATAATATGACATTTTATTAGAAGACGAAAATATGAAATGTGCATTGGTATTTAAAAGGGGTCGGCAAGAGTAATTTACCTCAACGACTGCAATTTGAACTTTCTCTTCTGCGAATAGGCTGAACGCTAGAGCAGTGAAAACCTTGATTTCATATGAAAAAAAAAAACACAATCAAAAGTCAGTGATATCACCAACGGAGTCGATTAAGGGATAATTACAAAAACTACCCCTGACGTTTGGCCAATTTAAAAAAAAAAGAAAAAGAAAAAGAAACAACAACAACAACACAACAACAACAACAATAATAATAATAATAATGAAAATTACAAAAAAAAAAAAAAAACCTTGAGGTTACACTCCCCTTGCATTTTACAGTTACGGCCCTCGACTTTTCTAAATATTAGAAATAATTCCAACTTTCTGTCTTGCATTTTACATTTACGTCCCCTAATTTTTCTAAATCTTACAAATAGCCAAACGAAAAGTTTCGGCGATTTGTAATATTTTGAGAAGTTGAGGGGTGTAATTGTAAATTATGTGATAACATCAGCAAATTCAGACAGTTCAACAACTAACGGACGAGCTAAAATTTAAATCAATGTCCAAACCACAAGGGTGGTTTTTTTAATTTAAGATAGCTGAGATTTTTGGTAAATACCCCAAACCTCCGGGGTAGTTTTAGTGATTATCCCTTAATTAAACAACAGATTCAATAAGTCAGCAGCACAATCTACCAATCGACAAGTATACCTCAAAATGACTGAGATGCCCTTTTTCAAGTGTTACAGCCATGTCAATATCCTCCTTTATTCGGTGGAAATGAGAAGTCAATGTCGTCACTGATACCGGCTCTCCGGCTGTTCCCAATGTTATACGCTCTCTAATAGTTCGTATATGCGGACTGATCAAAGTAAAAAACCTTTGGTCACTTTTTTTACAAGTAAAATAAGCTATCATAATTTTGCACATACAGAACATACCTTGAATAGCAACCAACAGAATATCCTTGTGCACGTAAAATGCTGGAAAGAAACGCAGCGGTCGATCCTTTCCCTTTGGTACCAGCAATATGTACAGCCTACACTCATAGTCCATTTAGATTTCCCAGTTTGGTGCATAAGAAGAAAACCGACAAACCGAAAACCACAGTTAGGCTTCCAATTAAGGTAAGTTGATACCAAACGAAGTAAAATGGCAACCAATAATACTCTGCACAAAGTCCCAAAAACTCGATTATGCCAAGTATCTTAAAAAGCTTTGTTTGCCTCTGAATTGAAGGATATGGAGCTAAATATTTCAAATATCATGCAAAATTAAAATTACCAGACTACGGAGAAATTAACAGTTTATATTTTTCTGTTACTATAAAAGTAAGCAAAAAAAAAAACTCTTTTCTGTCTTTCTGATGAGCTGAAGTTTACAGCTATACAGGGTAGAACCAACAAATTCTTGAAGTAAAAACACCTTTCAAATACATTGAAAAGAAA
>BMAC01000241.1:661592-676617 GCA_014905375.1 Phtheirospermum japonicum
GGGGGGGGTTATAAAATATGGACCATAGCACATCAATTCATGGTTAACGTGCAAATAGTGTTAGTAAATAGTATTCAAGGAGACACATGAATTATATACACTATTGATCATGTGATCATTTCATCTATGAAAGGATCAATGATCTTATGTTCAATTTTTAACCGAGAAGAACAATAATACACTACATGAGTTCATTTTTTTTCCAATCTATCATTTAAATTATATTTTAGTTTGATTTATTTCGTGTATAACTCATAACATGGTTATTTATTTATTTTATACGAAATAAGTTTGAGGACTGAAACTTATAGGTTGTGTTTGGATGTTGGATGAGATAGTTGAGGAAAAGAAAAGGGGCTGATATATGCACCCATATATTTATGAGTTTTCCTCATTAAAAAAAATTATCATAAAAATATTAATATTACCCTCAAGTCTTACACCCCAAATATTTCATCTCTTTCAATTCTTCACCACCATTCCAGCCGCCACCCATCATCGTTATCATCTCTATCGCCACCCAAACTGGTAGCTTCTGCCATTATCACCGCATCACGCCATCGCCGCACCATAATAGATGTCGTCATTGCGCCATCGCCAAATAGGCAGAAGAAAAAAAGGCGATGGGTGGTGAAAGGTAAGTGATGAATTTGAGCGGCGATGGTGTTCGACTTTGGTTTTTCGAACACAAAATACATGTTCAGAAAATTGACCGAACAATCCCCTTTTTTAACATGGAAAAGTGTGTTTAGATCAATTTCTTAAAATATGTGTTTTGTGTTCGAATCAATTTTTTGAAAATATTTTTGTATTCGTATCGTTTTTTCGAATATGTATTTTGCATTCAATCTGGTTGGAATGACACTTTTTTCCAGGACGTTCTTCTTTCCTTTTTTTTTTGTCCTTCAGTGGCATGGCGGCGATGGCGGCGGCGACAACATATATTTGTGTGCGTATCTTTTTATGTTTTTCAATGGTCGGCGACCATAACGACATCGACAGTGATGGGCGGCAGCGTCGGTGATTTGAAGAAGATGTGTATTTTGGGGTGTGAAGTTTGAGGGATAATTTTGATATTTTGATGATTTTTTTAATTGGGGTGAAGGGTGCATATAACCGCGCCCAAAAGAAAATACAAGCTTGGACACGATTTAGATGATTAATCCTGAAATTAAGTTATTTTGTAAAAATTTTTTTTATTATTATTTATATGCCATTATTTAATTTTATTCTTTGACCTTTAGACTATTAGTAAAAGGAGTGGATATTTGTACTCCAAAAATTGATAAATTAAATTCATGGATGAAAACATCCCTATTATTATTAAAATTTTACTAAACCAACCTCATAAAATTAAAATTTCTACTTTACCCCTAATATGTAAGTATAAACAAGAAAACTCATAAAATAATACTAAGGAAAAAAAATAAGAAAACAATCAGAAAAGAAAGGAAGAAACGAAGAAGAAAGGAGGAAAAGAATTACGAAAAATGAAGAATATATTTTCAAATATTTTTGAAAATAAAATAAGAAAAGAAAAAAGAGGAGATGGATCATAGTAAGTAATAAAACATCAAGGGTAAGCCTCTCATTTTTTGTGAGAATTTTTGTTCCTCCAAATAAAATTGGAAAAAAAATAAAATTGGGCTACCGTATGGTTCGACTCCGATTTCACGGAAAATGAAACAGTGTTCGATTTTTATTTTTTTTGAACAAATGTATAATGTGCGGCTTTTTTTAGAACAAATGTGTAATGTTCAGATTTATTTTAGAATACTACATTTCTTGACAAAAAACAAATTGTTCAAATCAGATTTCCGAACTTGAAATTCATGTTCGAAAATCTGGTTCGAACAATCTGTTTTTTGCCAGAAATTATGATATGTTCGATTTTTTTTCCAGAACAACCTGTTTATATTCATCATTACCAGTTCGCACACAACCCCGACAATGAACCCTAATGAACAGTTTTATGACAAAAAAGTGATTAAAAAAACACAAAAAAATAGCAATGTGATTATTGTAACACTGAAAATTATAGAGAAAACATGCATCATACTTTTTTTTTATACAATTATTCTCTATTTGTTAAGTTTTGTTTTGAGATGGGTTTTGAAAAACTTTAGGAGGAAGAAGATATATATATATATATATATTTAATTAAATCAATTTTACGAGAAGGTTAATTTGTCTTTTCAAAAATAGGTATTTCTGTTCAAAAAATGATGGATCAACTTATCAAGTTTTGGTATACCAATATCCGATCCATTAGTATATTTAAACATTTGCACAAATTTAATATAGAAAAACTCTACGATGCCTACCATGCACCCCACTCCCTACATTTACAACTATAGATCTTTTAATTTAAAAAGTCTAAACTTAATCTAATGGTCCATATTAAACCCCACTAAGTGAAGAATGATATCGTGAAAGTACCGTATAGAATCCCTTTAATAAAATTGTTTTTACAAATAACACCGCAAAAAAGTTGTATATTTAATAATTTTAAACTAATGACTTGATTTTTGCAAAAATATAGTTTCAGTTATTGAATAAGTTTGCCAAAATAAATTCATATTATCAAAAAATAAAATAACAGATCATCAGTATATGTTTTACACCATAAGATAGAAATCAACTATTAGCTAACATTTTTAATGAAATCAAGTAATATAATTAATTATTACTATTAACTAATTGCCAAACAACGTCTTAAGTTAAGTGTATATGTGCGCGAATGCGTGAGTTTGTAAAGAAAAGAAACAACTTGGTTTTATTTTTTTAAATTATTATAACATTAATATCAAATAAAATTATTATACCCTCATAATATTACCCTTAAAAAAAGCTTGATCCAATTATAATCTAGAGAATAATAAAGTTGGTTCAGTTAGAGGCAATGTTCTAAAAGACCAGCCTAAACTTTGCATAAACTCGCCTAGGTTTGAGACTTCATTGAAACGTTTCACTTTGCAAAAGGCTTGAAAATGCTTAAAAACGACATTTAACTTAAAGTTGATCGTCTCGTATGTATGTAATATGTACTTTTTTATTTTGTTTTAACTATTTTTGTATTTTATATCCTATTTTTTTCGTTAAACTCAACTATCTTAATATATTCATTTTGAATTCAATCGTACGAGATTGTTACGAAATTAATATTATTAAGTAATATCTTAATTTTAAATATTTTAAAAACTAATTTTCTGTTGAGAAATTAAATAATATTGCAAAAGTCTTTACACGTTGTATTGTTTTATTTACTTATTAATAAAAAAATAATTAAATTAATATAAAAATAAAAACGCCTTTTGCTACTTAGACACAATTAGACTTTTAAAACTTGAGGCATGAGGCTCGACCTCACAGTCTTGATATGCCGCACTCCTTTTGAAATCTTAGTCAGACTTGGCAATTCTAAGTTGAAAACCGGGTCATCCCAAGATTTTTTGTTGACCTTGTTGGGCTACTATTAGCCCAAACAGATTCAATCCATTTTCAGACCCTAAAAATGCAACACAGCCCAGCCTTATCCTTGGGTCAGTCATAGCTCACCAGCTAGACAATTACCACCTCCAAATGTAATGTGTAGAGAAATTAACATGAGCCCATATTTTATATACCTCGACCATCTTTCAAGTAAAGTTTCAAAATCCAGAGTATTTACCAGGGTGATTAATAAACATATTACTACCCGGCTATTAATTAATAAACATATTAATCCTAGAAACTTCAACACACTAGCTAGTTTATATTGTGTGTGGCTTGTAGAATTAGGTGTGGTTTAACACGTTGATAAGTAGCGTCTATATTTTAGAATCTTCGGCGAGTAAATTTTCAGAATATTTTAAAGAGATTGCAAAATTTTATTTTTGAATATTATGAGATGAAGTCAAGATGAATATTTTTTATCATATGATATTTTGAATATCCATTATCAATTTAAATAGGTGATACTATAAATATGCAAATGAAGTCAAGATGATTATTTTTGACCATATGATATTTTGAATATTCATTACCAATTTAAATAGGTGATACTATAAATATGCAAATGAAGTTACCATCTTTAGAAATGAAGTATAATTTATTATGGAATATTCCAAAAACAAAAGAAGAATATTTCAATAAGAAGAAGTATAATTTATTATGGAATATTCCAAAAACAAAAGAAGAATATTTCAATAAGAAGTGAAGACAAAAAATACATTTTATACATTTTACATTTTTCAAAATTTACATTTTTCACAGTAGAATACATTTTACATTTTTCATTTTTCAAAATTTATTCGACAATTAATAATTAATTAATAATTAACTTGTTTTGTTTCTCTATTTCTAATTAGAAATATAGTTAAACTAAATATTACTTGTGTATTTATTTATATAGAAAAATTAATTAGTTGTTATTGAAAGATTAATTAGTCGTCAGATAAATCAATCATTGTCACAAAAATATAGTTAAAATATATTTTTATTTAAGGAAAAAAAAATTAATTTTCAACGACGATTGACAAATGGACGACGACATAAGTAACATAGTTTTCGGGCCATGGAATGATTAGTTTTGACATGGTGTATGAATTTGACCTGTGTCCAATTGTCAATGTTGTTATATGCTTCAATACTTCAATCTACCTTTGTTCTCGCCTAAGTTTTAATGAAAAAAATAATTTCAAATTGTATGAAAAAACGATAACCAAAATCGCAGCACCTCAATAAAGTTTATTTGTTGCATACCAGGAAAATTCCAAATATTTAATACAACATAGCCAAAATCCAAAATTGGACAGGTGCTTCAGTTAAACTAAAAATAAAAAATAAAAATAAGAAAATGAAAACTACACTGCAAAAATTGCTTATAGACCAGCCAAAAATTCCCACAAAATCTCTTCTCAGTTATGGACTCAAGTGATGACTTAATCTAATAATCATCAAACTTGAATAAAAATAAATAATTGAGAAGAGATAATTATTCCCGGGCATGAAAGAAAAAGATAAGCAGTTAATGTACCATCAAAACTGCGCAAATCTAGACCTAGTTATCGACATCAGACGTTAGCTCTAGTCAACAAATAGTGAGAAAGGTTTGCGGTAGACTAAGCGATGGCATAATGATGATGTAGAGCATATTTTACAACTTCGTAAAACGAAACGACTATCCCAACAGAAGGCCCTGCTCGACCGACACGTGGACCAACGCCCGTAAACAAGCCCTTTATCCCTCCACCCCTGTAAATATTACAAGTACAATTTCAGACCTCTTCTGATCGAAATACGACTAAAATTAGCATAAATTACAAATTCTACCCTGAAGTTTAGCCTATTTACGGGGAAAGAAAATCAGTTCATCTTTCAAGATTACAACAACCCCTTGAAAAAGAGAAACAAATTAAAGGTAATTGTTTTCTGGGTTAATTACATTTATTTTGTCTTACAGTTAACCTTCAAAAGGAAGAAAAAAAGAATAAAATCATTTTATAATTCTCCCATGCACATTTATAAACATACTTCATTTTAACAATGAACCAAACTTCAGAGATATTATTGAGAATTTTAAAGTTAGATGGATTTTTTTGTAATTAGGTCAAACCTCGAGGGTACTTTTCGTAAATAGACAGACGTACCTCCAAACTTCTAAGAGAGTGTGCCTCGTAGTCATCTTCAATGCTCTGTTGGGATCTTTCTATAAAATGATTAAAAAATAAATAAATAAATAATAATGATAATGATAATAATAATAATTAAAAAAAATTGACAAGCCACATATTAGTAGTTAAAAAAACACCACCATGCTCATAAAAATCAGCAATTTCTCCCTTCCACTTGAGTAAACTCAACCCAGATATCTGTGACTTACATATTTGTTTAAAGTATTACCTCGATTTGTCTACGTGTCTTGGCAACATCAAGCGGACATGTGACAGCAGCAGCAAGGCTACCAGCAACAAAACCAGCAGAGAAATTTGCAGAAAAGACACTGACGGCATTAGCTTCGTCTCCGACCACACCTAGAAGCCGCCTCCTCACCTATAATAGATATTTGAGAAGAAACACACATTACACAAAAATGAAAACACAGCTACAGATGTGAAAAACACATAGAGGAAGGAGTTCTTACGGGTTCAAGGGTTGACCAGCAGATCGCAGAGAAAGGAACATCACGAGCGAGCTGAGCTCCAAGGCCTGTCCACAAGAAACGGTAGCTTGGCGCTGCACCAGAAATTTCAAATTCAAGATTTTTTTAAGAAATTGAGCCCAGGACAGAAAAATAAATTTAGAAAAAAATAGAAACTTCTGTCGGATTGTCTAGATACGATGTGTATGAGCCAAAATAAAAACATCCCCATAAATTAAGAAAATCAACTTACAATTGTTATTAAAGCTGGTTGTACCCTTGACCTGGGAGATAATATCGACTAAAGTCCTCCAGACACCGGGAGCCCTTTTAGCACCATGGCCATGCTTAAATGCCTGAATTGGAAAGGATCATAATGACAAAGCTCAAAGAAACACATACACGAGACACATGGAGCAAATCACACTGCAGCGCATATATTAAATACCTGCATGCGTGTTTTCGCAAGCTCAATAGGGTAGCAACTTATGCAAGCTAAAGAACGTGACAATGAACCGGCCACTAAAGGCACATAAGGTGTTAATCCTGGAGCATTCCGTGAAGTAATTTCCTCTAATCGGTGACAGAAAATGTCATAGCAAGGCAAGTAAATACCAACCTGTTTGAAAACCAACAATAACCCTTATCCCAGTTAAGTACAGAAAAAATCATTTCGAAAATCAATTTAAAAAAACAGTGGTACTAGATGCCTGAAGTTTTTGTCAATAACCACTCAAAACTTACAGTAGGTATGGCAAGTGCTAAGCCAGCATTTGTTCCTCTCCAGAGTGCAGAAAATCCCTCCTACAAAATAAGCAGGAGTAAAGGTATAAGTATCTGTACTATAACAAATGATGCCTCATGGTATACTATTGATACGAAAGTGGAAAAAAAAAGTTCATCGCCAACCAACCTGTCGAACAATTTTGTGGAAAACATCCAGTGTCCCCTTATAATGGAAACAATCGGGTGGGCAAATAGATACTGTCCCCTGAACCCCAGCACGTGCGCACGAGGGAGAACACCTCAGATCAGCAAACATCTAGCAACAAATTGCATAAAGTAAATCAAACTTTATTGCCTCAATAAAAAAAAAGGAAAAAATATTCCAACCAGTTGGTAGTGTCCATAGACCTACACTAAGGCTGCACATATATCACCAAAACAAAGAGAGGTGATAGGAAATATGTCCATTTATTAAATCATGAGTGAGGGGGTTATATTGACTCCACTTTGGGCCTTGCAATTCTAGAATGCAACTGAAAGTTATACTCATCCTTGGGAAGTATAGATTAAAACTAACTGATTATGAAAGAGACAAATTATACACATACAGAGCTGATGCCAAACCTTTATTTTTACTTTGAAGGGGATAATCACGCATTAATTGAAATTCAATGCATTATTCTTAAAAACTGTTTCCCATGATGAATTAAAAAGAACAATATTGGGATAGGAAACAAATAAATTCACATGAATAGTTTGTTGCACCAGTTTAGAAAGCTGAAGATTTCCTAAGGTACCACGAAAACACTATAAATAATCAACATCGCATCAAAATATCTTGTAAATCACAGACAACTCAAAATTCACCCATTCTGAAGATAGAATCTAGAAGGTATCCTGAATAAATAAAGATATGGCAGACTACAAAAGGCAAAATACGACTAGATCCACATGAATCCTGTAAAACTATAATCACCTCGATCTTTAATCATTTGAGTCATTAGAATGATATTGATTAAAGATACTTAATTTAGCAGAGCAACCAGATGAGACTAAAGAGCAGAAGGAAGTAAGAGAACTATAAAATACCATGTTTGGTCCAAAAAATGCCATGCGGCTGATAAAATTACTCAACGGATGCGAGTAAGGGACTCCAGCAGCTTGCGCCTGCAATCTTGTCTACAAGATAAGCAAACAGAAATATCATAAGAAAAAATGAAATTCCATTTGAAAACAAAAATAGCAAAAAGAAATACAGCACATAACAATTGAACTAGTTTCAATAAAAATTAGCAAACCAATCGTTTAGGTCATTTATTCAAGAACACTCTAAATTGCAAATATCAGACCAAGCAAAATCTTTACCTTAGCCACGTCAAGTGGGTTAACCAAAATGGCGGACAGAAATGCTGCACCAGCAGCAGACAGCGCACGCTCATGAAACCCTAATTTGCCATCTGAAGAGGCACCCAATTGGAGACTCCGTGGGCGTGAGATTCCAGAGGCTTCGATTCCTTCAACAATCACCATCCTTGAAGACTGCTCAGCTTCGTTCATCCATGGATTTGTAGAGTGCCTCAGTTCATCTGTCATCCTCTCCTTCCGCTAAATCAAATCTTTGAGCTTGAGCCAAAGATGGAACCAGCCTGGAATCGAGAATTACACCAAAAATCATACTTTATGCAAGTTGGCCACCACAAATAAACACACATTTCTACTTAGCAAAGAATGAAATCAAATCACCGCAAAACAATTCCATTGTTTAGAACACACATACACGCAAAATTGAAGAAAAGGCACAATAAGGCACTCCAAAGCACAAAATCGGCAAATAATCAATTGTTTCCGTTTAATCCCTAATTTCCAAAATTAAGCTAAAACAACCATAAAAAGGAAAATCAGGAAACATACAATCCTAACATTCATAATCTGGGAACATCGTGCCATAGAACAACGCAAGGAATGGAAACTAAAAAATAGCGAGAGGAAAAAAAAAACTTACGATGATCCCAGCTTCAATTCAGGGGCTACTGGCTGTATAAGTAACAAGCATAGCACCAAATATTCGATTCCTGATGCCTTTTTCTTTTCTTTTTTCCTTTTCTTAGGGTTGATAAATTTCTGGTATTGAAAAATGGAAGCAGACTAGACTATTTCCGAGTTACTTGGAGAGAAGGAAACGACAGTCGCGTCCCAACATGGAATTCTAGAATACCATGGATTTTTCTCTCATTTATTTGGATTTTTTTATTTATTTATTTTTTCTTGAAAAGTAGAGAACTCATTTCGAAAGCATTTTAAAAGTCATTACACGTGACTTGTTATTGGTTCTTACTTTATAAATTTGTTTTTTCTCTTATTTATTTTTATTGCAAAATTAATGTATATATTCATATCCAATGAATAAAAATTATAATTTTAAAACACAAATAAACTATGTCCAGGAAATATAAATATTAATATAGTCTTTTCTAAAATGGAAAGATATTCGAATTTTAAAAATTAAAATAATAATTATTATTATAAGATTTTATTATATTTTATGTACAAATATGTTATAATACTAATTTAATCATTTTCATATTACCAGATTACCATAGGCGTGTCATACGAAATTTATTGAAAAGTAAGCCTAAAAATATTTGTAATAACAGTGTTTTAAATCTAACAAAAATTAAAAGATGTTATTCTCTAATCACTATTCACTATTCATTAATTAATTTTATTATTACATAACTTTGTATTTTTAATGGTTAGATTAAATTCAGTAATAATTGTATTTACGTACTTAAAAAATTAAAAATATATCACATTCTTAACCTGTATTTAATATATATATATATATATATATTAACTATTATTATAATTATTAATTTTAATATTTGTATTGAATTAGTTAATTAATTTAAGTTACATACTTAGAAAAAAAATATATCATATTCACAACCAATATCGTATTGTATTAGTTTTTAATTAATATTTAATATTAATTCTCATTATATAATTTTATATTTTTATTTAAATATAATAAATTAATAATATTTGGTTAAACACTTGAATTATTGCAAATAACACATACTTTACATATATAGAATATTTAAGATTATACAAATAAAATTATTTTAAGTTTTGTTATAAATAAAATTATTCAACATATATAGAATTTTTTTTAATTAAATATAACTTATTTATTTTTTATATTAGAAGAATAAAATAAAGATATTTAAAGCAAAATATGATAAAAAGGAATATTGAATTATGTATCTTATATAGAAGGTAAATATTGCATTAGCCAAAATATAATCCTAAAAAAATATTAAATTAGGTCAAATATAATAAAAGAAAATTATTAGATTAGGTAAATATTAGGCTCGAATGATATCGAAACACCATAATTTTTTTTCATAACAAACGAAGCGTGAAAAGTAGATAAACAGGATATATAAGGGAGAGAATAATTTTTCATTAATTATCGGAATTTTAAAATAAATAAAGTGAATTCATGAGAATTTGAGGGTAGAAGACAACAATTTTGAAAGAATTTTGTATATTTAAGCTATAAAATCCATGAAAATCCATCATTTAATTAAATTACAAAATCTAAATCAAAATTGAGCATATAATTGTATGGTTACTTTAGAATCTCAACTTGAGGATCAAAATTTTGTGAAATGCACAAAACTCTAAAATTGAAAATAATTTAAATTATATAAAATTTTAAAATTCCCCTGAATGGAAACCTCTCAAATTATGGGTAACTGGCGGTGAAATGCACAGGCAATTTGTGGCCGTAGGATTGGCGGTTTTGCCACTACCAATCTTGATCAAAGTCAACGGATGAAGTGGGTGCAAAACACCCGGTCTATCCAAGCATTTTTCCTTGAATTAGGGCTAAATTTGGCCGCTATTCAGTTGGCAAAATTACTTTTTTTTTTTCCACAATTATAAAATTACATTTTGGGTTTAGTATAAAGGCGCAAAATACTTTTCCTTTCTCGTTTTCTTCTTTTTTTGCATTAACACGGATCAGATATTTGATTTTGCTTAAAATAATAATAATAATAATGATAATGATAAAGTAAGCTCTAAAATAAAATATTATACCCTAAAAATAGAAAATAAAATTTTAAAATATAAAATTAAACCCTAAAATTAAAAAATAAACTGTAAACTCTAAATTTTTGTCACATATCATTATATGTAACTAACATATATCATTATGTATAATTGAATGATAATAAATTTTTTATAATGTATCTACATTATATAATTGAGCATGACTAAAAATTGAATTTCTTAGATTTAGAGTGGTGAGAAATTGATACAAACTATTTTTGAAAGTTATGATATTTTGGATTGTTCGATTACAAAATATCAACTTTATGGATGCAATAAGACCGTATCTTATTTGTGTAGTGTTTGAAATATCATTTCGATTCACATTTTTTAATTCAAACACCTTGTCAACATATACACACCAAAAATAAATTTATCACATGAACCCCTCAAAATCCACGATTTCAGAAAGTGTTTGAAAGATTGTTCTGAAAGATTTATTTATTTTACATATATGTTTATGTAATCTGGACTTTAAAATTATAATGCCTCGGCCACTGGAGGGATGGGTCTCTGTATGATGCAATTATTAATGTTTTTGTGAATTTGTTTTAATATTATTGATAAATAAAGGCTCTTATACGTTTACATACTATCATCTGACATTGTTTATGTGATATTTGTGTTGAAATAGAAACTTGATTTAAAACCAGAATTATTCATTTAATTTTCTTTTTGATTGTAAATGCACTTATAAGCTAGGGGATTTTTTTTATATAATGATAACATGTTGTAAATTGTTTCAAAAGTTACAACTTACAAGGGAAAATTTCGACAATTTCATAAATCTTTATTTCTACAGATTAATAATTCCAAGTAAAGAATTACAACATTATGTTATAGGGTAGATTAATATCCTTTCTTACAAATTTAGATGTAGGACGCAAGTAGTTAGTTTGTATCCGGTTATACCAGTGGAAAAATCTCATTTTATTTTACTATATTAGTCACATTTAAAAAAAAATAAAATTGTAACATTGGTCAACATCAAATAATGGCAATTCATAAAAAAAAAAAAAATTTGATTGTTTTGTTTTTTTCCTTACGTGACGTAATTCAATACTTTTTTTTATTTTAAATATTAAATTAAAGACAATATATATTAAAAAATTATTATTGTTTATTATATTGACTAGATTTCAAAAAAAGGTACGTGACTTTGTTTATCATCAAACCACATTTGTTAACCTGGTCAATTCATAAGAAAGTATCCAGAAAAAAGCTTGATTGATGCTTTTTCCCCCAAGGTGGCTTAACTCTATATTTTTAACATTTTATTTAATTTTAAATATTAAATTGAATACAAAAATTTGTTTTGCCCTCCTTTTCATTTATTTCTTCATTAATGAAATATTAATAAAAGTTTTTAAAAAAGCAGTGATTAATATAAAAACATAGATAAATCTTAAAAAAATTATAAAATAAATATAAGATTTATATGATTTTCCTATTAATAGTAAAGTTTTACTTATTAATTAATTAATAAAATTATAGATAAATACAAAAACATAAAGTGAAATCTTAAAAGACTATAAAATAAATATAGAAATGATATGAAAAAATCTATTTTTTAAATAAATTTATATTTATTTTATAATTTTTTAAGATTTATTTTATATTTATATCTAGTTGTATTAGTTGATTTTTTTTTTATTAATAATCATTTTTTCATATAAATCTCTATTTATTTAATATATTTAATATTTATTTTATTTTTATATCTATCTCTAATTTTCTTAATTAAGATTTTATCTAGTAGATTAAAGAAAAATGGAAAAGAGGAAGAGCAAAATAAGTTTTTATCTTCAATTAATATTTATATTATATATATAAAAGTGATAAGAAAATATAGAATCATGTCACATCAGCGAAAATCCGTGATTGGTCCCTTTTTTGATTTTTTTGATAAATTGACCAATTCAACAAATGTGGTTTGACGATTATCAATATCACGTATCTTTTGTGAAATGTTGTCAATATCATGGACCTAAATAAAAATTCCCCTTTTTTTTTCCTTCAATTTAATATTTAAAAAAATGATAAAAAGTATTGAATCAATCAATTTCAGCCAAAAAGTCTTATCAGAATTTATTTGGTTATTTTTTGATAAATGAGCCAATTGAGTAGACATTTCATGATAACTAATACTACATATCTTTTATGAAATATGACCAATATAATAAATAAAAAATAATATTTTTCCTAATAGCAGCTATTATTCACTAGTAATTACTTTATACAGCTATAATAAGAGTCAGGGAAAACCTTAAAATTCTATACTGTAAATAAAACATATAATATAATTTACAAAATAAAGTTTTAAGAATTCAAAGGCTGACGATTCATGTGTTATTCATTTAAATATATATATTTTTTATAATTAATATTTATTTTCAAAACTTGTGTCACATAGTTGTTACACTAGAAATATAATTTATCCAATAATGAACTTACATTTCCTGTTATTAATTTACAGTGAATGCTCAGATTGAATTGGATGTTGAAACTAATTAGATTTTATTACTCCTTCCGTTTCTTAATATGTGTCGTTTTAGAGTTTTTGTTCAAAATTAAGGAATATAATATTTGAAAACATATTATCAATCAATTAATAATATTTTTATTTAATTACTTTCATTCTTTCCCTTTAGTTATTCTATTACCATAAATTTGTTTATATTTTTTAAAATAAGCGGGGCTAAAACTGGAGTAAAGTGGTAAAAATTTCTAAAACGACACATAATTTATAATAAAATTGAATTTCTAAAACGACACTTATTTTAAAACGGAGGGAGTAAAAATAAATTTATATGGTATATTTTATCCAAGCAACTGAGTTCAACTTATGATAAATATTTGTTTTCCTTGCAAATAAATTTATTAAAATAAGTTTGCTAAGAGTTAATTTGATGAATGCTCGCGACAGTAAGCTTGGTTCATTGAAATAACAACGAGCTTGAACTGGTAACATATAAAGCTTGATCAACTAGATTATTGAATTGAATTAATTAATAATCAACCCAAATTAAATATAATTCAATAATTTTTACACTATACCAAGCTCAGCTCGTTAAAATATCGAAACAAGCGAGAATATATTCTTTTTGTTTGGTAAGGTACTTATAAAGTTGGCTCGAGTTTGAGTCAACAAGTAAATACAATAAATCCTATATAAATTAATAGCATTGAGATCACTAAAATTGATTAATTTAGCGAGTTTAGAAAATAATCAATATACTTATTTAAACGACGTTATTAACTAATCAAGTATTAAATCAAGCAAGGTTCGGTTAATAATATAACCAAATTCAAAAGTACTTTCGAAAATCGATAATATTTTAAATAAATTCAATTTCGTCACACCCTATTTGCAGATGACCATAACAAAATAATTTTTTATTTAAAAAAACAAATACCAAAGGTTCTAATTGTACTCGCTATATATTTTAATGAATTTTGCTGGTCACACACACGGCACACCTGAATCCTAACTCCTGCCAACCAAATATGCGTTGGTTATTGATCAAGCAAAAGGTACTCCCACCACTACAGTTTAAAATTTTAGGAAAACCCAAACGTGGGCCCCACAACCCTAATCCCCAATCCCTCCTCCCCGGTTCCACATCCTCCAGTTCCCTCCGTTTCATACTAAACCCCGCTTATTGCTCGTTTCTATTCACATTTCGTCAAAATCGCTACTGCATGAAAAGCCATTCAAACCCTAGCTAGCCAGATGTTTCTTTTTCACTTTTTCTTCTATTCCACTGTTTTCTTTTTCCCTCTATACTTTCCCTCCTCGAGCACTCAAAGCAATTTTCCATTTGTTTGAATCTCGCAAATGAAATAGGAGATGGAGGTAMACGAGATTGAAGCCGTGCTTGAGAAAATTTGGGATCTGCACGATAAGCTCAGCGACGCGATTCACTCGATTTCTCGAGCTCATTTTTTGAATTCCGTGAAAAACAGGAAATCCGGCGAGTTTTATTTCCACAGGAAGAAGAAATCCGGGGACGATGATCCGGAGACCAAAATCGGGCCGGGCTTCGTGTTCGCGAAGGAGTT
>BMAC01000241.1:683185-741323 GCA_014905375.1 Phtheirospermum japonicum
GTCATGAGGGATTTAAGGTCTCGTTCGCTCTATGATATCTAGGATCCCTTTTTGGCTGAGGTTCTTGGCCTTTTTATAGTCTCCACACACACACACACACACACACACACACCCCCACCCCCCACCACCCCAACCACAGGATCTTTTGAAATCACGAGTTTTGTAATACTCGCATCCAGTCGAATGGTCTGAAGTTGATAAACAGAAAATAGGTACTTCGCCAACATTTATGGATGTTTTTATATAGGATGGTATTTGGCATTCTTCTCACAAGTTGAATTGTTTGGAACTCCAGTTGACTTTTCAGAAGACAGGAGTACGAAATGTTGGGGAAAAAGATTTTAGGAAGTAATATTTGGTAATTTTGTCTCAATATTCTAAAAAATAGAAAATTCATTGTTTTCGAAAACGAACTTCACATTCTTAATCAGCATTGCAAGTAGATGAATGTGGGTATATTTACTTTCACAAATTCGTGTTTGGATGTGTGAAAAATCAATGATCAAAGGTTGACATTTGAGAAGTGGATTTAGAAGTTGAATAGATAGCGAAATTTCCATTTGGAAAGATGGAGAGTCTCAGATAAGAAGAAGACTTATTTATAAATAGACTTCTAAATAAATTGAGATGAGTATTGGTTACAAGTCAAGTGGGGATGGGAGTCCCTACACGCTCGCCACCACCGACCACCCGCCCAATTGGCCGGCTCGGATCGGACTCGCAGCTTGCGGCCCCGTGGCCTACCCCTACTAGGGTTTGGGCCTTATGTTTTGAACCTTTTTCTAAAACCTTTCTTAGTCCTTTCTTGGTTGAGTAAGAGTTTTGACTTGTATAAGAAATCTTAATTATTGCGATTTACTTCCTTATTTAAGGATTATCTCTCAATTATAAATATTACCCCCTATGCAGTTGAGTCGAACTAATTTGCTCTTTCAAAATTAAATTAGCTAAACAATGCATGTCTACTTTTAAAAGGTTTTTCGTTTTGAAAGCAAGTCCGCCCGCAAGAAAATGGGGTCACAGTAGACTGGCCAAGTTAAACCGAGTCGAATTCTCAAGGAGTGGAAATACGGAGTCGACGATATTTATTATATCGAATTCTACAAGTTCTAATTCTAAACACGCGAACAAAAAGTTTTTTTTAATGATAAGTAATTTATAATTTGAAACTACTCTTGCAACGAGAGTGTCAATCTCTATGCAATGTAACTCACGTTTATAAAACTAAGCAATGAATTTGAAGACTATTCGAAAACTTAACAAGAATAATTAACTAAGAGTTGTCATTCAAGCGTTTTATCGAGCATATGAAAAGCATTAACGAATTATACTCCTAAAAAAAATATTACCAAACTAACAACCCGAGAATAGCAAGAACTTGGTCAACTAAAATATCCCAAGCAAAGTTTGAAAATGCAACGACATCAACTAATCCTAATCAACAAGGATTCAAAGCAAACCACAATACTCCAACACCAAATCTCCAAACAAGAAATATCCAACCAAAAGATTATCAACTACAAAATGTAAACAGAGTTTCAGAGAATACTAATTTGCAATGAACGAATGATTGTCTTAAAGGTTGAATGTTATACTAGCTCAGCGATTCCGGAGAGATTATCTTCTATTCTATGAACCCGGAAGTTTGTCACGAACTTCCAAATTGCTGCGTTCTTCAAGATAAAAATGCTACGTAAGCAACACGATCGAAATCGCATGGAATTGTCATGAGGGATTTAAGGTCTCGTTCGCTCTATGATATCTAGGATCCCTTTTTGGCTGAGGTTCTTGGCCTTTTTATAGTCTCCACACACACACAACACACACACACACACCCCCACCCCCCACCACCCCAACCACAGGATCTTTTGAAATCACGAGTTTTGTAATACTCGCATCCAGTCGAATGGTCTGAAGCATTCGTAGGTCCGGATGACATGTGTCATCACTACGTAGGTTCGGCTGTTGAGTTGGCAGCTTCTCACGGTTCGTGTTGAATTGTTACCTTTCGGAGAATTTGACATGGGTATAAATAAGAACTTCTTTCCATAACAAAGATGTGTATAAGAGACAGGTGTGTGTGTGTGTGGAGACTATAAAAAGGCCAAGAACCTCAGCCAAAAAGGGATCCTAGATATCATAGAGCGAACGAGACCTTAAATCCCTCATGACAATTCCATGCGATTTCGATCGTGTTGCTTACGTAGCATTTTTATCTTGAAGAACGCAGCAATTTGGAAGTTCGTGACAAACTTCCGGGTTCATAGAATAGAAGATAATCTCTCCGGAATCGCTGAGCTAGTATAACATTCAACCTTTAAGACAATCATTCGTTCATTGCAAATTAGTATTCTCTGAAACTCTGTTTACATTTTGTAGTTGATAATCTTTTGGTTGGATATTTCTTGTTTGGAGATTTGGTGTTGGAGTATTGTGGTTTGCTTTGAATCCTTGTTGATTAGGATTAGTTGATGTCGTTGCATTTTCAAACTTTGCTTGGGATATTTTAGTTGACCAAGTTCTTGCTATTCTCGGGTTGTTAGTTTGGTAATATTTTTTTTAGGAGTATAATTCGTTAATGCTTTTCATATGCTCGATAAAACGCTTGAATGACAACTCTTAGTTAATTATTCTTGTTAAGTTTTCGAATAGTCTTCAAATTCATTGCTTAGTTTTATAAACGTGAGTTACATTGCATAGAGATTGACACTCTCGTTGCAAGAGTAGTTTCAAATTATAAATTACTTATCATTAAAAAAAACTTTTTGTTCGCGTGTTTAGAATTAGAACTTGTAGAATTCGATATAATAAATATCGTCGACTCCGTATTTCCACTCCTTGAGAATTCGACTCGGTTTAACTTGCCAGTCTACTGTGACCCCATTTTCTTGCGGGCGGACTTGCTTTCAAAACGAAAAACCTTTTAAAAGTAGACATGCATTGTTTAGCTAATTTAATTTTGAAAGAGCAAATTAGTTCGACTCAACTGCATAGGGGGTAATATTTATAATTGAGAGATAATCCTTAAATAAGGAAGTAAATCGCAATAATTAAGATTTCTTATACAAGTCAAACTCTTACTCAACAAGAAAGACTAGAAAGGTTTTAGAAAAGGTTCAAAACATAAGGCCCAAACCTAGTAGGGGTAGGCCACGGGCCGCAAGCTGCGAGTCCGATCCGAGCCGGCCAATTGGGCGGGTGGTCGGTGGTGGCGAGCGTGTAGGGACTCCCATCCCCACTTGACTTGTAACCAATACTCATCTCAATTTATTTAGAAGTCTATTTATAAATAAGTCTTCTTCTTATCTGAGACTCTCCATCTTCCAAATGGAAATTTCGCTATCTATTCAACTTCTAAATCCACTTCTCAAATGTCAACCTTTGATCATTGATTTTTCACACATCCAAACACGAATTTGTGAAAGTAAATATACCACATTCATCTACTTGCAATGCTGATTAAGAATGTGAAGTTCGTTTTCGAAAACAATGAATTTTCTATTTTTTAGAATATTGAGACAAAATTACCAAATATTACTTCCTAAAATCTTTTTTCCCCAACATTTCGTACTCCTGTCTTCTGAAAAGTCAACTGGAGTTCCAAACAATTCAACTTGTGAGAAGAATGCCAAATACCATCCTATATAAAAACATCCATAAATGTTGGCGAAGTACCTATTTTCTGTTTATCAAATTCACATGCAGATTAGTCGAATGGTAAATACATGTATAAGACTGGTCCTATATAAAAATAGAAAACGCGTATTACGTTTTAAAAAAAATATTCGTCTAGTAAATTTTGTGAATCACAATTCAATAAAATATAAATCTCATCCACATACTCGTGTGGATTGTAAATTTTATGAATCACAATTCGATAAAACATAAATTAATGATAATTGACGTTATATAAAATATTACAAACATGAAAATATTATGAATCATTTTAAAAAAAACTTTAAATATAATTATTTATAACTTATTTATATTTTTATATTAGAAGAATAAAAGAAAATCATTTGTAAAATATAATAAAAGAAAAAATATTTTAATTTAAAAAAATAAATAAAAAAAATAAAAATCGAGGGCAAAAACTACCCTCGGTTTTTTCCGAGGGCAAAACGCCCTCGGCTTTTTTAATTTAAAAAGATAAATAAACAAAATAAAAAACCGAGGGGCTGGTGTTGCCCTCATTTTTTGCCGAGGGAATCTCCTTCCCCTCAATTTTTTCGAAGGCTAAATTCCTTCGATAATGTTACCCTCGGAAAGCCTTCGGTATTTCATTCGTTAATTATGGTGACAAATATTGGCGCCGTATCTATAAGGGAAAAATCAAAGGACAATATATTCTCAGAAAAAATTGAGGATATTTTATTCCCTCGATTTTCCCTCGAAAAATACCGAGGGGAATAGTTCCCTCGGTTTTCCCCTTAGAAAACTACTATTTTTTTTTTTTTGTAGTGGCTAGGAAGGTTTTAGAAAAGGTTCAAAACATAAGACCCAAACCCAGCAGAGATAGGCCACGGGCTGCGGGCTGCGAGCTGCGGGTCGAGCCGAGCCGGCCAATCGGGCGGGCAGTCAGCGGTGGCGAGTGTGTGGGGTCTCCCATCCCCACTCGACTTATAACCAATGCCCATCTCAGTTTATTTAATAAAGTTATTTATAAATGGGTCTTCTTCCTATTTGAGACCCTCCATCTTCTAAATGGAGATTTCGCTATCTCTTCAACTTCCAAATCCACTTTTCAAATGTTCAACTTTGGTCGTTGATTTCTCACTCATTCAAATACGAATTTGTGAAAATGTATATATCACATTCATCTATCCTCAACGTTGATTAAGAATGTGAAGTTCATTTTTAAAAATAACAAATTTTCTATTTTTAGAATATTGAAACAAAATTACCAAATATTACTTCCCAAAATATTTTTTTCTCCAACATTTCGTACTCCTATCGTTAACAAGTCAACTGGAGTTTCCAAACAATTCAACTTGTGCGAAGAATGCCAAGTACCATCCTATATAAAAACACCCATAAATGTTAGCGAAGTACCTATTTTCTGTATATCAATTTCACATACATATTAGTTTAATGGTAAATACTTGTATATACTATAAGACCACTTTTTATCTGTCCAGTCATTTAACCTGTTGTTTAGTTGTGTATGAGGTAATGGGTGAGACTCTAATTTTATTTAAATAAATGATAAAAAGTGGCTCATAGTATGAGAACGCTATCAAGGAGACCTCTTCTAGTTTAATAAGAAATCAAATATATATCAAGAAATCCAAATAAAATTCAGTTTGTTCTTGTATTTTTATGAGTGATTCATTTGTTTTCCCATCCACCTATTTGTTAATACTGCTAACGCCCTAACCTAGGTGTCGCTCATTCGTAGGTCCGGATGACATGTGTCATCACTACGTAGGTTCGGCTGTTGAGTTGGCAGCTTCTCACGGTTCGTGTTGAATTGTTACCTTTCGGGGAATTTGACATGGGTATAAATAAGAACTTCTTTCCATAGCAATTCATTTACATTATTCCATTGTTTTTTTTTTCCTCTCTCGCCTAACAGCATCCCTTTTTTTTTTTATCTCCACAGAATTATCTCATCACAATTCTTTTCTTTTTTTTTTATTTCAATTAATTTTAGCAGATTAATCATCTCATTTGAGACGATTATATGGATCTGCAGATTCGTTAATAAACAATATGATTTTGGCTTGAGATCCACGATTTCAATAATTACTTATTTGTAATCGGCTTCAATCCTTTTTTTTTTATGTATTATTTCTTCAAATTGGGATGAGGATAATTTTATGTTTCTGATGCTTTGTTTAATCTTATGCAGATCTTCAAATATTTGTTCGAATCCGCAACTAAATAATACGATATGTAATCTAATTCAATCTTTTTTTTTTCGATTTCTTAATTAAGTATTATTTATTCAAATTGGTCGATGAAAATAAGATTATGTTTCTGATGCTTTGTTTAATCTTATGCAGATCTTCAAAGATTTGTTTGAATCCGCAGCTAAATAATATGATATGTAATCTAATTCAATCTTTTTTTTTCGATTTCTTAATTAAGTATTATTTATTCAAATTGGTCGATGAAAATAAGATTATGTTTCTGATGCTTTGTTTAATCTTATGCAGATCTTCAAAGATTATGTTTCTGATGCTTTGTTTCGAATTCGCGTTTGTCGATCTTCTATTTTTTGTTTGATTGTTTGATCTTCAGGGAGTCGTAACCGATATGCAAAATAAGATATGTAATCTATAAATACTTTTTTTGTGATTGTACAATTTTTTTTCTTCGATTTATTGCCGTTTCTTATAAGATTTTTTGTTGTTTCTTATTAGTCGTAATAATTGTTGAATGAATTTTAAACTTAATGTTAATATAATTGTTAAAATAGATTTAGTATAATTTTATATAATTATTTTTATATCACATAATAATGAATCTATAGTTTTAGTAATTGCCTTTTCATTTATACTTCAAAATATATTTTTAAATTAGCACCGTTCTATTACCTTTTCATTTATGAATATCAATGAATTTTATAAATAAAATGACAACTATCTTATGAATCTTAAGTGTCTCTATATTTACTTCCCAAAGCGAATTCTTTTATTTTCTATATTGTATATTGTTTATTCATTGATAAATGAAATTTAAATATATGCAAACTTCACTTATTAAATATCCAACCACTGCAACTATTCTTTACATTTTCCATAGTTATAGCATAATACCATAAGTATTAAAAAAAATACTTATGGTATGACAGTAAATATGAAGTATTTAATTTGAAAAATCAATTCTATTGTTATTAACTTAATCAATTGTGGGAAATCATATAAAATTATCGGAAATCATGGAAAATTACATAAATACTTTACTTAATCAATTGTTATTAACTTAATCAATTGTGGAAAATCATGAAAAATTACATAAATGCGTTACCTAATCAATTCTGTTGGTATTAACTTAATCAATTATGGTAAATCATGGAAAATTACATAAATACGTTACCTAATCAATTATGTTGGTATTAACTTAATCAATTATGGAAAATCATGCAAAATTAAATAAATACGTTAACTAATCAATTCTGTTGGTATTAACTTAATCAATTATAGGAAATCATGGAGAATTAAATAAACATATTAGCTTAATTACCGTCTAAGAACTTAATTTTGAATATAAAATTTTAATTTTAAAAAATTAAATCTCATACAATATTTATCTAAAAATCTAGAGAATAATAAATATATTGCAAGTTTCCCACACCAAACTAATATGTCTTTTTTCTTATATAATGAATAATGCTTTAATATATTGCCTAAAATCAATATGATTGTTATAAAATCTATAAATATATAGATATTAATCAGAATAAAAATAAACATATTTCGATCATGTTTTCTTTAAATATAGAAAATGTATTAAATCCTAAAAGTCAAGGACAACATATTTTTTTTGAAATAAAAATCATTATTACTTGCAAATCAAAGTATCTATTTTTGGGAGGAAGAATATAAATTTCTAAAAATACCACAATTAATATTTAATATTTGACTCCTATGATTACTAAATACCCTACGGTATTATCACACCTAACTAATCTTGATTTTTCATGTAACGTAAGATAATATATTCGAATAATTCCTAAAATTTCGAATAGGCAATGTAAACAAAGAATTAAAATCCCGCTAATATTGCAATTATATTTCCTGATATTTTGTAAATCTTTCTATCTTTCTAATAATTTGTAATACCACTAAATAACCACTAATTATTTTATAAATAATTTCATTTCAACCGGTTATTTTACAAAATAGTCTGAATATAATAGGCCATGTAAACAGAGATTTAAAATCCCCCCTAATAGTGCAATTATATTTCTAATACGGAAAATGTATTGAATCCTAAAAGTCAAGGACAACATATTTTTTTGGAATAAAAATGATTATTACTTGCAAATCAAAGCATCTATTTTTTGGAGTAAGAATATAAATTTCTAAAAATACCACAATTAATATTTAATATTTAATATTTGACTCCTATGATTACTAAATATCCTACAATATTATCACACCTAACTAATCTTGATTTGGATTGTAAAGTAATATAATCTATTCGAATAATTCCTAAAATTTCGAATATATGATGAATACAGAGAATTAAAATCCCATTAATATTGCAATTATATTTCCTGATATTTTGTAAATATTTCTATCTTTCTAATAATTTCTAATACCACTAAATAACCGCTACTTATTTTATAAATAATTTCATTTCAACCGGTTATTTTGTAAAATAGTCTGAATATAATAGGCAATGTAAACAGAGATTTAAAATCCCCCATAATAGTGCAATTATATTTCCTAATATTTTATAATACCTAAATATTTTAATATATTATAAATAATTTTATTTCCACCAGTTGTAAAGTAATACAGTTTAAATATATACCTACCAAATAAATCTATTACCACTAATTAATTGATATAAATCAATTAAGGAAAATACAAATCTTAGGGGGAGATCTTGAATTGGACGTATTATACACTATTGAAATTATAAATAGATTAGAATAGATAACTATAAGTAAAGATAACTATTAAATATTAAATATGCGGTAATAAATAAATATAAAATTTATATGTTAACAATTTTGGTACATATATTTTATTACATATATTTATAAACATTATTAGTAAGACATCAAATGTTGTATACAAAGAAATTTTTCAGAACCTCAAGTAAATATTTTTTTTATTGCATGAACAATTCTATTTCCACTATTTATAATTTTTCTTTTTTCTATTTCGTTTATTATGTATTATTTCGTTCTGCCCGCGTAATACGCGAGTGTCTACACTAGTTATCTAATCAAATAACCTACCCATTTTTTTTTTTAAATCGACTTTAACGCTCAATGACAATTTATAGCCAACTTCTAGCATTTAGTTTCCATCAATGTCAATGTATAATAGAACCAATTCATGGTCTGCAGTAATAACATCATCAAATGATAGCAATGTATTTCTATCACATCGAACTCATGTATTATAAATAAGGGTGAAAATTATATTAAACATATGCCCTTCAAACTTCAAAGTGTTTTGCCTGATCACAATCGATACCAACAATTAATGATTGGAAGAGTGCTTTAAGGTTCCTAAGATTAACATAATTTATGGAGACTGTTATTATAGGAGAATTTAATCAATCCTAAAACCACTCACGTTTTTTTTTGGTATTCTTAGATTTGGAGAGGTATTTGTGGTAATTTCTTACTCTAAAGATAAAAGAAGAAAAACTACAAGGCAATAATTTTAATTAGCCTCGTTTAACCTAATGTTCATCCACCCTTATATATATGTATGTGCTTGCACTTGTTGCATGCCAACAAAGTTTGTATTTTGTGTCTCGGTTGCTACTTTTTTTTTAATTCCACTTAATAAGTGATTAACTCTTGATTTGCAGGGGTTTGAGCTAGTTAATACAACATGAAGGATCCTAAGGTTATCACACCCACGATTAATAACAAGGCGCTGGTGATTTGTGAGTCCAATGATCATATAAATTGAATGTGTGACCTTAATTACTTAAAATATACTCATAATCATTGTATGGCAGGTTCTAATACAAGGAAGGAGAGTCATCTAGAGTCAGAGTTGAGGCGAGTGTGTTTGTCGTATGTGAAGTGTAGCCTCGGATGCTCGTTTCTCTTCTCTCCTCCTGTTTTTTTTTTTTTTTTTTTTTTTTTTTTTTTTTTTTGATAAATTGAAATAAAGATACAAGATTGCATTCTCTTCCCAAACCCTTATATATATAGTATATAATATACTAATATATATATATATATATAGTATAATAATATATATTTATTATCATACAAAATATAAGTATATTCACGTGAAAATATTAATACTCCTTAAATTTACAAAAGAGATGTGTTTTAAAATGCCCGCCTTGATAAAAGGCTTCGAAACTTTAGATAATTTATAGTTGACCTCCTCGTATATGTGTAACAGGTACTTTTTGTTGTATTATTATATTTATATTTTATTTCTTATTTTTTGTTCAACTAGTATATTCATTTAGAATTCAATCGTGCGAGATTGTTACCAAATTAATAATATTAATTAATTTCTTAGTTTTAAATATTCTAAAAAATGATTTATTATGGAGAAATTAGAAAATATTGCTATAAGTATTTAGACGTTCTATTGTTTTACTTACTTATTAATCCAATATATATATATATATTTACTCAACTATCCAACTTTGTCAATATATAAAAACACAACATAAAGTGATGTATATCGCTCATTACAATACGCACAAACATTATGTACATATTCAACTATATCAGCACCAAATACGTATACAAAATAAAAAATCACAAAAACGTATACTCAGAAGAAATGACTCCGAGGGAAAGTTAGAACCCATAACTTCATCAGCAACCATACCGAAGAAGATGCCATAGGAACAACGACGAATTCATTGGTTCATCCAAAATCAAAGTCGAATATACGCATCAATGACGCCAAAGTATGCTTCTTCATTCGAGAAATTTGAAGAAAAAAATAGGCCCACCAATTTCATAACCTCTACGCAAAAAATTGAGAACCAAGAAAAATCGAATACGAAGAAGAAATTGAACATCGAATGAGAAACTCTATCAAATATCAAAGAAATAAGTGAAATCTGCAGAAAATCAAAAATGAAAACCCTAAGAATATGTGAAAAGAAAGGTATAAAATGGATTAATGAAAACCTAGCTTCCGCATGTGTAACCCCTAGTATCACATAATTAAAACGACACTATTTTATACCTACATGCAAATTGCATGGTGCACCGTATACTTTTTCCGCAAGACGGACGAGAAAAATGATATGCCAATTAGACTTAGGGGCAGCTTGTTTGAGCGGTTCGCATGAGCTAATAGCTAATCACCCTTAATCAGCTCCTTTATACCACTTGGTAAAAGTTTCTAATCATCTCCTCATAATTGAATAGGCCTAAAAAGTCCTGTTTCGCGAAAAGTTATAATTCATAGCCTTTTCTAATCAGCTAATAGCTGATTGGAGAAAGTTTTCATTTTATATCATTTTCCTTTATAAAATATATTTTTATATAGTAACATATTATTTTTAGACATAATGAAATTCTTATTTATTAAAGCAATTATATTGATATCATTGTTTATATTTTTACGAAATTTTTATTTATTATTCTAAATTTATAAAATATTTATTCTCAAATACTCACATATTATTGTATTGCTATACATAAATATTATTTTATTAAATAAGGATTTTTCCATTATCGATATAATTATTTTGGTATCATTATTTTTTTTCTTAATTTAAAATATTTCGTCTTTATTAATTATTCTAAATCTATTTATTATTATTTTATATTTTTCTTAATTTATATT
The DNA here is from genome assembly GCA_014905375.1 of Phtheirospermum japonicum. NCBI lineage: Eukaryota > Viridiplantae > Streptophyta > Magnoliopsida > Lamiales > Orobanchaceae > Phtheirospermum > Phtheirospermum japonicum. The sequence continues at coordinate 694,651 of BMAC01000241.1, forward strand.
TAGAGAAAAATTCATTTTTGGTCCACTATGTTGGCCACATTCCACAGAATGTACGTGATGTTGGTCAGACAACGTCAGCTAAGTTGGCCAATTCATCAAAAAAGGTCCAAAAAAAGCTCGATCGGGCTTTTTGGCTGACGTTTCGTGATTCAATACTTATCAGTTTTATTTAATTTTAAATATTAAATTGAAAATAAAAAATTGGGAAAATTTTCATTTTGGTCTATTATATTGACCACATTCCAGAAAAGGTATGTTAAATTGGCCATCATCAAATCATATCTGCTAAGTTATCAATTCATTAAAAAAGGTTCAAAAAAGTTTTGATCGAATTTTTTTTCTAACGTGGCATGATTCTATATTATTTTATCAATTTTATTTTATTTAAATATTAAATTGATAACAAACCTATTTTGCCTTCATTTTCTTTTCTTTTCTTTTAACCAAATTAATAAAATCTTAATTAATTAGAAATAAAAGAATCAATAATAAATATATAAACATAAAATAAATCTTGAAAAAATCTAAAATTAATATAATAATTTATATTATTTTTATATTATTAAGATTTTAATTAATATAAAATTAATAAACTCGGAGATAAATATAAGAATATAAAATAAATTTAAAAAATAATAGAACATATATAAAAATATATATGAGAAAATCTCTTATAAATGAATTTTGAAGTTTCTACATTTATTATATATTTCTTGATATTTATATTATATTTTTATGTTTATAAATAATTTATATCAATTCTTATTGATTAAAATTTTATTAATTAGATTAATGGAAAGAGAAAAGAAAAGCAGAAAAAGAAAAGGGAGAGCAAAACATATTTTTGTCTTTAATTTAATTTTTATAATTATAGAGAATTGATAATAAAATATAGAATAATACCACGTTAAAATCAAGCCTTTTTGGACTTTTTTTTTGCTAAATTGGTTAACTCAACAAATATAATTGATAAACGGTTTCTCAAAAATTCTTTAAATTGGAAGAACGATTTAAGGTCCCTATAATTAGAGCTGTCAAGATGAGTCTGGCCCGTTAGGTCAGCCCGCACCGCCAATAACAAGGTAGGGGTATGGGTTAGAACTCAATGGCCCGTTAAGAGGCGGGCCTACATGGGTTGGCCACGGGCTTTGGCGGGGCGGGTTGGGCTGGAGGTGGGTTGGCCCGTTGCATGGAGAAAATGATAGTTTGGGTGATAATGCAGTGACTCATAATTAATGTGTGTTTTTTTTCTTTGCTATTTTGTTAGTAATTTAAGATTGTTTCGCTTTATGAACTTGTTAGGTTATTTTGTTATAGATTTTTTTGATGGAAACTAATTAGAATTTATTATCCAACTAATCATTATGACTGTTGGTTTATGAATTTAAATTTTGGATGAGTAGATTAAATCTTATTTATTCTTTTTGTGTTTCATTTATAATTTTTTGACATCTCTTAAAAAAAAAGAGTCTGAACTTTCATGTTTAGAGACTATAAGAGATATTTTATATTCTGCATTCAAATATGCAAAATATGAAAACCACCACCACGCACTTTTTAAAGCTTTTTAAAACCACCATCATGTTAAAAAAAAATAAAAAAATCCGTTATTGGAGGGACGAAACCTCCCGGTCGGCGCCGTACACCACGTCATCACCGACGTCTTCCCAAACCAATTACAACATCAATCAATCACAATTAAATCATAACAACAAACCATAACATACATTAAATTAACATAACCGATCACCACGGCATTTAAAAACCACCATCGCATAAATTTAAAAAAATAATTAAATAATTGAACCCTTAATGAACACTAACGAACCCTAATTGCATAATCGAACCCTATTTGAACTAACGAACCCCAATTGCACAATCGAACTCTAATTATACCCTTATTATATAATTATCCTTAAATTAAACTCTAATTTTCTAAGTATTCCTAAATTAAATACTAATTATAAGATTATCCCTAAATTAAACCCTAATTATATGATTATCCCTAATTATACCTAACTATATAATTATCTCTAAATTATATAATTATCTCTAATTAAATCATAATTATATAATTACCCTAAATTAAACCCTAATCATATAATTATCTCTAATTATATATTTATATCTAAATTTAATCCTTAATATACAATGATCCCTAAAATCAACACTAATTAAACCAATAATTCTAATTAAATCAAACAAATATAAATTAATACATAAACAAGAAATAAATTAAAAAAAACTAAACCATGGAGAAATAGCGGGCGGACTTGGCGAGGAAAGACGACCGACGGCTCAGAGCGACGAGGAAAGTCGGGCGGCGAAGGCTGGCGGCGAGAATGGGGGGGTGGGTGGGTGGGTGCTAGTGCTGGCGTCGGGGGCGGAACAGCATTGGGAACAAGGGTGGTGGGGTGGGGGTTTCAATCTGTTTCTGTTTCTGAAGAAGCAAATTTGTTATTTTCTCATATATTTTAACAACAATAACAATTTTTGTAATTCTTTTCTCATTTTTTGTTGTTGTCTAAATATATAATTACATTAATTTATCATAATATAATATGATTTTCATTACATATAATATAATTTTAATATAATTTTGAATAATAATAATAATCAATAATTAAATTAAATTATTTATAAATATAATTTATAACTTTAGATAATATACCTAATAAATATAAAACAAACAAAATATCTTTCATCTATCTCACTTAGATAAGCTGCAAGGTCGCCTGCTCTCACTCAAGAGATCTCGAGTTCGAATTCCTCCTTAGGTGTCATTGAGAGAATTAAAATGACTTTATATGTGGGTTATGGGCGATGGGCWGGGCYGGCTGGMCCGGTTGGGAGCCCATTAATGGTTTTTATTTTTTTAAAGTTGTGATGATTGGGGTAGTGGCTGTGTTGGGTAGTTAAACCCACWAATTGCASCTGCTACACCCTTTRAACTTCATAAACCATACATGGTGAAGTTTATAAATAGACTTAGAAATTAACYYCAGATATACACTTAATKAACTTGATTCTGCATTTTATTTTATTWTTTTARACTAAAAYTRTCAAGCATTTTGTTTAAATTTTYTGCTCATTCTTCACACTTTTTAAGTTCGTTGAAACTTTGAAGTCTAGTGAGCTATAACTTCAAAAATGTTAAGTCGTTGTATTTATTAGGGACATTACGCTAGTTCTATCAACACTGTATATGACTTATTTGTCTTGCGAAAAGAGATATTTCTCACCTTYACTTGTTTAGTAATTTCTTTCTGTTCCCCAGTTTCATTTTCTTTAGTTTTATCAATTGCAAGAACTGTACAGTTCAGTAGTATTTTTCATTTTGTGTTTTTCTCTACATACTATTGTAACAATCGAAAGACAAATATTATTTTACAATTGAACTCATGGAGAACGTCAATCAATAAGCGACGAACATTGGCGAAGCAAAATGAACCATTCAAGCAACAAACAGTAGAGAAACAACACGAACCTTTGTTCAAAATATTGTTATTCCTCTTGATAACGTTCATGCTAAAAACCTAAAAAAAAAAATCAATGGTCTAAATTTCAAGAGATGGCAACAAAAGATGCTTTTCTACCAAACCACTCTGGATATGGCTAGATTTTGAAGGAGGTTGGTTGCGCAAAATGAAGACTGCGAGACTTGAAAATTGAAATAAAAGATACGAATTTTTGTGGAATCGCCACTTATTTAGAAATAAACCGAGAAAAAAAAAAGAAGTGGAGGTGATTTCAGGTCAAGAAATGACCAGAAAACACCCCTTAGTGATGAACAATGAAAAGGAACGGATGAAATAAAATCAGAAAGCACGACTATGGTTAGAGTGTGTCTTTCACAATGCTTATGATACATAATATCCACATTTGACATTCCCTATTCGTTGGGGGTGTTCTTTTTAAAGGCAGAGTGTAGCTTATTCACTATACTATCCACTGAGGATGCTCTAAAAAGTCGATCGAATGAACACTCCCTTTTTTGTAAGATGGAGATATGGTCTTTGATGTTTGTTAGTCTTTATATGAGTATCATAAAAGAATATAAAAAATTGTATAACTTGATTCGTAAAAGATAATAAAAAATATATTAGTCATAAAAAAAAATTAATAACTCGGTTCATAAGAAAGTGTAAATAATATGAATGTACTTTCCGTTGCTATCGCGGGATTTACGCAGTTACAAGCAAGATTCTTAAACTTGTTTGATTAGTTACTTTTAGTATAACATTGGCTATAATGAATATTTGATACAAACTTCTTAAAAAAGAGTTAAATATAAGAGGATTATTCTTAACTTTTGTGATCGAAATAGCATATAAACCAGTCAAAAGAAATTATCATCGTRAAAATTAAAAGGACAATCTCYGATCACACYGTGTGACGCTCATTTAAGAAATTAATACTAATTCACAAATACTATTTCTTGAAAATTTTTAATCTCTAAAATATGATCYTTAAGTGTAGTGCCCAAGTGCAAAAATATAAAAATGAATAAATAATAATAATAATAAATTGTTTTTTGAAATAATTTTTATACAATCACATCAATTGGATTATAATTAGGTATTTCAACATACAAATGTAATAATAATAAAAATAAATATAAGAGTATAATATGGGCTAGAGGTGATTTCAAACATCTAAGCCCAACTATTTCTTGAGCTACTGATAAGGGCTGGCCCGCCCCGCCTAATAAATGTTAGCCCGTTTGTAATCGYGCCTTAACGAGKTGACAAGTTTTGGTCCGAGAATAGCTCGATTTTTCTTATTTCTGTCCACGTAAGYTTTAAGATTGTATATCTCGTCAAATGATTCGTTTGTAATGTGTTAATTTTTTATTCATCGTCAATTTAATTTTCGTAAAAGTTAAACTAATAAATGGAGTAGTGTAATTTTAATAAAAATAAATTAGGGTATAAGTAAATTTAGTAAAAAGAATATATCTTTGTGAGATGGAGAATTAATGTTAGCGTGCTAGGTAAACCCTGTTTCCAAAACTCATCTGATTTTCAATTTCTAATGTTTATTGATACAACTCTTCATGATCTATATCTTAATTCTTAAGTAAAATGAACACCAACGACGTAATTTGAAATTATAAGAATTTTCTAGAATCATGAATATTAAACATATGCCCTTCAAAGTGTGACAAAGGCGTGTGACAAAGGCTCGTATAATCGTCACACGGATCACTTGTATATTATATATTACTATATAATATATATTTGAAATTAATATACAATAATTTTAAAATGCAAAATTTAAAATGATACATTTAAAGTTAAAAAGTAACACTTTTAAAAAAGAAATTAATGATTTTTAAGATGCAAACTAATCATAAGTGATACTTGTAAGAGAGAGAGAGAGAAAGTGATAAGTTTTTAATTAAAATGTAAAAAATACTTTTAGGACTAAGAATGACAATATTTAAAAACATCAATCTATTATCTTTTAGTTAAATATCTTATTATTATGTAAATTGACGTTTTAAATACAAAATTGATATTTTTATTATTATAAACGACAATATTAATAGAAAAAGTACATGTGTATGTGTGACGGTAGCATAGAAAACATACTCTCGAAGTGTTTTACCTGATTCCAATTGATACCATCAATTGATGAACACATCTGGAACAGCTCTTGTCTTATGGGTAAAATTATGTGTGTTTTTTTTAATCCGTGCACAAAGTTGGAGTAGGCATCTTTTTGAATCTATATTCCTCAAAAATTCTTTAAATTGGAAGTCATTTAAGGCCCCTCACATAATTTTTGGAGAGAGAGACCGTGAGTTAAATTAAAATAGATATTATCAATCCTAAAATCACATATTTCTTGGATTCTTAAAGTTGGAAAAGTATATGTGGTAGTTTTTTACTAATGTAAAAGTAAAAATTACAAGGCAAATATTGGTACATGCGTGGTAATTTTAATTACCGTTCGTAATAATTTTTGGCCCATGCACCATTTTAACTATATGTATGTGTGTTCTAGCTTGTTGCATGCTCGATTAAATAGAGTGAGTCTCATGTATGACGGTTATATAATTTTTTTTATATGACGGAGCTCTGATTCAATCCAAGTTCATATTCGCCTCAACATAATTGGGTCATATAAAAGGGAAGAAATAAAATGAACACAACACTTCTCTCTTCTTTTTCCTCGCTCTCTTCGCCGACCCCAACCTCATCAGTCAAAATTCCACAGTGCCTCCACCTACGCCACCCTCGATTTAACACCTCTTATCTGCTGCCAACTTAACATCGCACTTTCGCCCATCAATTTAACACGACTTCTTTCAGTTATCATCGCAAGTTTCTTCAATATACCAGCGTATTTATGCTTTCTTCGTCGATCCACAGCGTCGATGATTTCACTTGTTATCGTCAATTTGCAGTGGTAGATATTTTTTTTACTTTATAATTTTATTTGCCCTAATTCATGCGTTAAATAATTTTAATCTTTGTATGTAATCCTAATTTTATAGTGTTGATTTGTTTATAAACCTGTCGACCACAATCCCAGTCAATAGTTGTGTTCTCCGGCATGCGCCGTCTGCGCTAGCTTGCGACGAGTGTGCCATTGTCACGGTGGCTCTCGTCGAAGCCCCGACGAGTGGTGACATCATGAAATTGGAGATATGGTTAAATTATTGTGCTTGTTTATAGTCTTTCTGCTGTCTCTGATGTTGCCTCCTTCGTTTTTGCTACTGAATGGGTGAAAGGTTAACAAATGTAGGAATTTATGTCGATCAATAATAAGTAAATTGCAAAACATCTCTTTTAACTGTCACTTTTTCTTAATATACTGGTACTTTTCCTTGCAAATGTGTCACTTTTAATTTGTACTGATTTATGCACTTTGTATTATTTTTTTCTTATTCTGTTTGATTTTGCAGATTGAATTCACAATGTGGAATTTTCTCTTTCAAATTTCTTTATTAACACTGGTACTTTTTTTTTTTTATAAAGTGCCACTTTGTCTTACATTTCCTACATTGTGGTCTTTTTTACTTTGGCCATTTATTTCTTGATGGAGGGCTACGATTCCATATAATAGACTTTCCAAGATATACTATTTAATGATACTTAAATTAATGGTTTGAAATTATTTATTAATTTTTAAATTGAATGAATGTTGTATGCTAACGTGTCTTGATGTTGAAGATATTTGAGGTTCAATGGAGGAGATGGGGTATGAACTATGAAGTGATGACCAATAATGATTTGGGTTGATTTATTTGAAATTATGTATACCATCACTCGTTGTGATTCGTGAAATATAATGGAATCAAATAAGTTTGTGTATACGTTATTCTTTAATTGACTATAGATGACGACAGTCATGCATTTTGTTGCTTATATATTGGAGATACTCACTTTTATATATTAATGTGGTGAGTTCGGGTGTTTTGACGAAGGTGTTTTATTTTTGCTTGAAGAAGGATGACTTGAAAAAGAAGACTGATGATAAGAAGAAGTCGAACGCCGAGTTAAAGAGGAATTAGAAATCCAAAAAGTAGGGTTAAATTGAGATAATTATTCTTTTTTATGTAAAAACATGTTATTTTGATGTGAAAAAGTTGTTTTGATGTTATATAAGTAACTTGTGAGCTGAAATCATTGGAGATTTATTCATTGTCATTGTAAGATCTTATTTTTGCTTTGTAATGAAATAATTAGCACAATGATTGAAACTCATTAACTTTAATTACTGTTTTCTTATTTCGTTTTTTGAGTCATTCTTTTATACAGACTAACTGTCATATTTACACTAAAACGTGTCACTTTCTGGCAGAAAGATATCACTTTTTTCGCAAAGTGTGTCACTTTATATATTATATTCTTATAATAAAGTTAGCATTTAACTAATATGTGTGACTTTACATTATAATTTAATCAAGAATTTAAGACACTTTTTTCAATTAATAAGTTCACTTTTTTTAAATACAAAATCTATAACTTTTACAAATTATATTATGTGCCACATTTTCACTTAAGAGTGCCATTTTGCACTAAAAGCAACRACTTTTGCATATCACCACGTGGTTTCAATATTTACCATGAACATGAATTAATCAAATCATATCGCATTCTCAAATTAAAAATCGCATTTTTTTTTCTTCATATTATACAGTTATAAAAGCTCATAATCTCATTTAATGACAGGACAAGAAATCGAAAGTTAAAAATACAGTTATCTTACCTATATACAACAAAACTACGAGCCAGAAATATGACTTTTGATCCCATTTGTTTTTTAAAATGTGAAGAGCACGAAAGTTAAAGAAGGTTCCATCTATCAGAACAAATATTAATATTTGGAACTTAAGTTATTATTTGGATTAGATTTACCTTAGAAAAACCTACTCTTTCAGAGGTTTCACATCTACAATAAAAGAGTCATACGCGTCCTTCACATTATAAGCTAAACCACCTGGATAAGATATCAGTAATTTGATCCTTATTTCATCGGTAATTTTAAGATCGAATAATATTTAGGAATATAAGCCCTGAGGCACATAGAACAAAATCGAACAATTATCCCTAAGCCGTAACTATCAACCAATCACCTTTGAACCCCACAACAAAAAAGTTAACAACATTGAACAATAAGCTAAACCCTTGCCTAAAAGTGTCACATTACGAAGTAACTCACCCAAAAGTGTCACATAAGCTAAATCCTTTAAACTTTACGTTCTTAAAAAATGGTTTCTCAAAAATTCTTTAAATTGAAAGAGCGATTTAAGGTCCCTATAATATTGGAGTAGGCCTTGGGTGAGACTAGTCTCATACTATGAGACCACTTTTAACCCAACAAACTCGTCTAATCCAGAATCCAAAACCCGCCCACCGCCCACCCACCCATTTACCCAATCCAGTTATTAAAAGCGAAAAAAGAAAAGAGAGTTTTTAGATTTTCTTTCCCCCACCTTCTCTCTCTCTCTCGATGGATGCAGCCAGTAGATATTCGCGTTCGAATGAACTGGAGATGATTAAGATGGTGATGCAAGAAGGAGGTGATGGGAAAAGTCGATTGAGGCATGAGTTTTCAGATTTTCTTTCCCCCACCCTCTCTCTCTCTCGATGGATGTCGCCGGTAGATCTTCGCGTTCGAGGGAACTGGAGATGATGAAGATGGTGATGCAAGAAGCAGGTGATGAGAAAAGTTGATTGAGGCGATGGGTTTGTAGGAACTTGAACAATTTGCCCAGAATTTGGAAAAATTAGGGATAATGTTGGTAGAGTCGAGTAATTGGAAATTAGGGTTTTGCAAATTTTGATTTCCAATCTTTTTTCACAGATTAGTTATTTCTTCCATCTTTACAGATTTGAACAGATGAATAAATTATTTCATTTGAAATCATATTCATTTGTTGTTTTCTAATCACACACAAGAAGAAATCAAAAGTGTAGCACACGAAGCAGTTTGTAAACCAAAAAGTCCCACAATGTGTAGCACGAGAAGCAGTTTGAAAACCAAAAAGTCCCACGAAAATCGCATATAGTGCTTGGTTTTTTCATAGATGTTCTTTTTCATAGATGTGTTGTCTACATTTACATGGTTCTATTTTTTCTTAATTGGGAGATTGTGTTTTGTTGGATTTGATGATCAGTTGTGATTTTTTTATGTTTAATGATCTTTCTACATTATTTCTAAATATATTTCTAAATATATTTTAACAATCTTTTGTGATACTTTAACAATCTTTTGATACTCAAATAACTCGAGTTAAAAATGTTACTTTACTCTGCTTTATTGTAAAAATATGTATAAAAAACTTATGATACTTTAACAATCTTTTGTAATACTTTAATAATGTTTTGTGATACTTAAACTTGAGTTAAAAATATTACTTAACTATACTTTTATAAATAAAAATAGGTATAAAAAACTTGTGATATTTTAACAATCTTTTATGATACTTTAACACTATTTTGTGATACTCAAATAACTTGAGTTAAAAATATTATTTAACTATGCTTTATTGTAAGAATATGTATAAAAACTTGTAATACTTTAACAATTTTTCTTAATACTTTAACAATAGAAATCACATAAGCAGAAGAAAAACAAGAAACCCTTCTTATCACTAGAAAATGGTTATTGAGAAATGGGGAAAATTTCATTTTTGGTACATTATGTTGGCCACTTTCCGAAAAAGTAGGTGATGTTGGCCAACATTAAACTACATACATTATGGTGGCAAATTCATCAAATTGGGTACAAAAAAAGTCCAATAAGTTTGATGCTTACGTGTTATTTAAAATCAAAATTATAAACAAAAATAAAATAAATGAATCCCTATTTTACCCTCATGTATACTGCTTGGCCTTACAGGTGTCCGTTCAATTCCCACCCACTGAAATCTCAAATCACTCTCAAGCCTAAATCTGCGAAATTTCACCAAAAAATCCAGTGCAAGAAGATAATTGAAATATCAATTCCATTCGTCTTCGTGATTCGGACGGGAACATGAGGCGTAGAGATCCGGATAAGATCCAATTGCAAAAATCGATTATTGAGAACAAGGGATTTAATTCGATTCTTGAAGTTTTGAAAATCGGGTCGAAATCGGAATGGAGGCTAATCGCGGCCGCCACGATTTTCTACCTCTCATCGTCTCACGAAACCCGTAAGATGAACTGAGCGGAGAGAATAAGGAGACTATTCCTTCTTTGTTGGAATTGGTCAAAGACGGGACGTCTTGCGGTAAGAAAAACTCGGTGGTTGCTATATTTGCTTTARTATTTTATAATAAGAACCGGCAAAGGGCATTAGCGGCCGGTGCGGTGCCGGTACTATTAGGTTTACTAGAGTCGTCCGAAAGAGTKGAGCTGAAGACGGACACYTTGGCCGTTTTGTCTGCTTTGGCCGATAGTGTTGATGGGTCGTTGGAAATTGCGCGGGCCCCYGCTTTGGCTTTGATTTTGGGGTTGTTGCATTCTATAGAAACGCGTGCGGGTAAAGAGTACTGCGTTTCGATTTTGCATTCGTTGTGTGTTAACTGCGGGCCGGACGTTGTGAGTGTGTTGGCTAATGATGCGTCGCTTATGTCAGCACTTTACGCGCTTCTGACGGAGGGGACGAGTCATGCCGGTAGAAAATCACGGTCGTTGATTAAGATTTTGCAGAGGTTTTGTGAGACGAGGTCGTCTCGTCTGATCAAAGAGATGAGGCAAGAACGATTTGTCGACGTGTGGTGAAGCTTCGGAAATTTTATAGTGTTTTTTTTTTTTTAATTATGTTTGTTTTGTGTTGTTTTAGTATATATAGGTTTATTTGGGAGGTGTTGGCTTGATTTCTGGGAGCTAAAAGGCCTTCAAGATCCTTTGTTGTGGATCTTTTTCTTTTTAATATTGTTCTCCTGCATCTTAGCTGGAGAATACGGAGAGATGAAGAGGGTATTTTTGGAATTCCCGAGGAAATACGGCCTGGAGCCGGATCTGGACACGTACAACACCGTTTTGAAGGGTTTCTCTGAGTCGGGCAGCACAAACTCTGCCCACTCGATATTAGCCGAGATGGAGAGGAAAGGAGTAAAGCCCAATGCGACCACTTTTTCTGTTGTGATCGCCGGTTTCGACAAGGAGGAAAAATTGAGCGACGTGGAGTCGATGATGCGTCTGATGAAGAAATACGGAATGAGACCTAATATCAGCATTCACAATGCTCAGATCCAGAGCCTGTGTAAGCTCAAGAGGTCTGACGAGGCGAAGGCATTGTTGGACGAGATTGTTTCCAGGGGCATGAAGCCGAATTGCGTAACATATGCCCGTCTGATTTACGGGTTTTGCAAGGAGAATAAATTGGATGTTGCCAAGAGTTTGTTCAAGGAGATGGTCGTTGATAAGAAGTTGAAGCCGGAGGCGGATTGCTATTTCATGCTGGTTTACTTTTTGTGTCAGGGGCGGGATTTCGAGGCTGCGTAAGGATTCAATGGCGAAGGGGTGGGTGCCGAATATAACGACCATCAAGTTGCTCGTGGACGGGCTGATTAGCTTCGAGAAGGTTGACGAGGCTAGGGAGATTATAGGGGTCGTGAAGGATAAATTCTCGAAGAATGCTGAAAAGTGCGAGAAAGGCAACATGGAAGACAAACGCGTATGTTGCTGTTTTTTTTAGTTATGTCAAATTGATGAAAAGTATTTGCCATAATATTAACATACATAATTTATGGAGAGAGAGACAGAGTTATTTTAGGAGAATATATCAATCCTAAAATCTACGTATTTCTGGGTTCTTAGGTATTTATGGTAGTTTTTTACTCGAAGGAAAATATTGGTACATGCATAGTAATTTTAAATAGCCTTCATAATAAGTTGTGGCCCATATAAATTGGCTCGTTTAACCTTTTAACTATATATATGTGTGCTTGTTGCATGGCGAGATATACTTTTGAGGGAAAAAAGAGAACGAGGTTTGTATTTCGTATCTATTAATTGATTAATAAGTTTTTTTGTTTTTTTTTATATCTTTTTTGATTTGTATTGTAGTTTGATTAAATTTTGATTTGCAGGAGTTGAAAAGTGGTCTAACAACATGGAGGATCCTAAAGTTATGAAACCCACAAATAATAACAAGGCCCTGGTGATTTGGGAGCCCAATGGTGATATATCTCAATTAATACTTGTATATATATGTGTGTGACCTTAATTACTTAAGTATATTATTATTGTATTGCAGGTTGTAATACAAATCTAGAGTCACAGTTGAGGCAAGTGTGTTTTTCGCATGTTCTGAGTGGCATTGTAGGCTTGTTAATCTTCGGGGGTTATGCTGCCATGTGTTTGAGTGTAGTAATATCGACTCCAGATGGAGGAGCAACTGGCCTTATTATAATTGTTACAGTTTTTTTGTTGTTGGGGGTTATTGTGAGTATTATAGAGATTGTTGTGAATAGTTGGTTTGTATATCTAATCGATCGTGGCCGTGGAGATAGGGTTCGCGCATGGAGAAGAAACAAACTAGTCAGAGCTTTGCATTGGTATGACGGCAAAAAGGGCCGTGAGTTTAAAGCCATTGAACTTCAACAACAAATGGAACAAGAAGATAATAGGCAAACAAATCCGACCCCTTGTCAGTTGGTCTAGCTAACCTAATTATGGATTGCAATTACCTACTTAAGGACAACTTACGTTTAAGTTTTCTTTTAGTCTAATTATTCTTTTTCATCTATATGAAAAGGGTTTTCAATATTTTTATATATTTCTCGTCTCGACTTGTTTAGTAATTTCTTTTTGTTCTCCAGTTTCATTTTCTTTAGTTTTATCAATTTGCAAGAACTGTAGTACAGTTTGTGGTACAGTTCAGTAGTATTTTTTGTTTTGTGTTTTCCCTACATATATATTGTAACAATCGCAGAATAGATATTATTTTACAATTGAACTCATGGAGAACGTCAATTAATAAGCGACGACTAACGTTCATTCTAAAAACCTAAAAAAACCAATGATATAGATTTCAAGAGATGGCAACAAAAAGATGCTTTTCTACCAAACAACTCTTGTATGGTTAGATTTTGAAGGAGGCTTTTTTGTTTTTCTACCAAACAACTCTTGTATGGTTAGATTTTGAAGGAGGTTGGTTGCGCAAAATGCCGCGAGACCTGAAAATTGAAATAAAAGATACAAAGTTTTGTGGAATCACTACTTATTTAGAAATAGATCGCAAAAAGAAAAAGAAGTGGAGGTGATTTCAAGCCAAGAAATGACCAGAAAACACCCCTTGGTGATAAACAATGAAAAGGAGCGGATGAAATAAAATCAGAGAGCACGACTATGGTTAGAGTGTGTTTTTCACAGTATTTATGATACATAATATCCACATTTGACATTCACTATTCGTTGGTTTTTTTTGTTTTTTTTTTTTAAGTCGAGTGCAGCCTATTCACAACACTAATCCAGTGAAGATGCTCTAAGAAGTCGATCGAATGAACCGTCCCTTTTTTGTAAGATGGAGATGTGGTCTTTGATATTTGTTAGTCTTTATATGAGTATATCATAAAAGAATATAAAAAATTGTATTACTTGGTTCGTAAAAAATAATAAAAAAATATGTTAGTCATAAAAAAATTATAACTTGGTTCATAAGAAAGTGTAAATAAAATGAATGTACTTTCCGTTGCTATCACGGGCTTTACGCAGTTACAAGCAACTTGTTTGGTTTGTTACTTTTAGTATAACATTGGCTATAATGAATACTTAATACTAACTTCTCCAAAATGAGTCAAATATAAATATAAAAGGATTATTCTTAACTTTTATTGATCGAAATAGCATATAAATAAGTGAAAGAAATTATCATTGTTAAAATTAAAAGTACAAACTTGAATCACATGGTGTGACACTCATTTAAGAAATTAATACTAATTCACAAATATTATTTCTTGAAAATCTTTAATCTCTAAAATATGATCATTAAGTGCCCAAATGCAAAAAAAAAAAAAAAATAAATAAATAAAATAATAATAATAATAATAATAAATTTTTCAAATAATTTTAATACAATCACATCAATTGGATTATAATTAGGTATTTCAACAAACAAATGTAATAATAATAAAAATAAATATAAGAGTATAATATGAGCCAGAGGTGATTTCAAACATCTGAGCCCAACTATTTCTAGAGCTACTGATAAGGGCTAGCCCGCCCCGCCTAATAACGTTTGTAAGCGGGCCTTAACGGGCTGACAAGTTTTGGCGTGCATGCTTAAATCCTGAACTATAGATGTGAGCGAACAAATTTCAAGGCATTTCCCTTTTTTCATTCAAACACCTCTGCATCTTTTTGCAAGGCCCCATTGATTTGACTACTCCCCATAAAATAAATTACGATTATAGTTTAAAAAATGTAGGTTAATATAGTTAATATTTTGTTTTTGAAATGAACACCAACGACGTAGTTTGAAATCATAAGAATTTTCTAGAATCATGAATATTAAATATATATATATATGCCCTTCAAAGTGTGACAAAGGCTCGCATGATCGTCACGAATCACTTGTATATATTATATATATTATTCTAAATAATATATTTTAAATTAATGTGCAATAATTTTAATTCAAATTGTAAAGTGATACATTAAACTTATTCAAATTGTAAAGTGATACATTTAAAGTTTAAGAGTAACACTTTTAAAAAAAAAAATTGATGGGTTTTAAGATGCAAATTAATCATAAGTGATACTTGTAAAAAGAGAGAGAGAGGTGATAAGTTTTTAATTAAAATGTAAAGTAACACATTTAGGACTAAGAATGACAATATCTAAAAATATGACTCTTATTATCTTTTAATTAAATATTTAATTATTATGTAATTGACGTCTTAAAAATACAAATTTGACATTTTTAAACGACAATATTAATAAAAAAGTATATTCGTCACTAGCATAGAAAACATACTCTGGAAGTGTTTTAACTGATTCCAATTGATACCATCAATTGATGAACACGTCTGGAACAACTCATGTCTTATGGTTAAAATTATGTTTGTTTTTTTTTTAATTTATCTGTGCACGAGTAGGCGTCTTTTTGAATTTTTATTCCTCAAAAGTTCTTTAAATTGGAAGTGATTTAAGGTTCCCTCGTAATTTTTGGAGAGAGAGAGAGACCGTGAGTTATTTTAAGATAGATATTATTAATCCTAAAATCACATATTTTTTGGATTCTTAAAGTTGGAAAGGTATCTGTGGTGGTTTTTTACCAAGGTAAAAGTAAAAATTACAAGGCAAATATTGGTACATGCATGGTAATTTTAATTAGCCTTCGTAATAATTTTGGCCCATGCACCATTTTAACTATATGTGCTAGCTTGTTGCATGATTTGTGAAATATAGTAAGTCTCATGTACGACGGTTATATAAACAAAAAATTTATGTGATAGGGCTCAAATTCAATTCAAGTTCATATTCGCCCCAACACAATTGGGTCGTATTAAAGGGAAGAAATAAGATGAACGCAACATTGTTCTCTTATTTTTCCTCATTCTCTTCGCCGACCCTAACCTCACTAGTCAAAATTCCACTGCTACGCCACCCTCAATTTAACACAGTGTATCTGCTGCCAACTTAACATTGCACTTTCGCCCATCAACTTGACACAATTTCTTTCAGTTATCATCGCAAATTTCTTCAATATATTAGAGTCTTTATGCTTTCTTCGTCGATCCACAGCGTCGATGATTTCACTTGTTGTCGTCAATTTGCAGTGGTACATACTTTTTTACTTTATAATTTTATTTTCCCTAATTCATGTGTTAAATAATTTTAATCTTGTATGTAATTTTATTTGCCCTAATCTTATGGTGTTGATTTGTTGATAAACCTGTCGACTACAGTTCCCCGTCAATAGTTGCGTTCTCCGGCGAGCGCCGTCTGCGCTAGCTTGCGACGAGTGTGGCATTGTCATGACGACTCTCGGCGAAGCCCCGATGAGTGGTGACATTATGAAATTGCAGATATGGTTAATGTGGGGAGCGATTAATTATTATGCTTGTTTAAAGTCTTTCTGTTGTCTCTGCCATAGCCTCCTCCGTTGTTGCTATTGAATGGGTGAAAGGTTAACAAATATAGTAAATTGTACAACATCTCTTTTAACTGTAACTTTTTCTTAAAATACTGGTACTTTTCTTTGCAAATGTGCCACTTTTAATTTGTACTGATTTATGCACTTTGTATTATTTTTTTCTTATTCTATTTGGTTTTGCAGATTGAATTCACAATGTGGAATATTCTCTTTCAAAATTTTCTACTAACACTGGTAATTTCTTTTATAAAGTGTAACTTTGTCTTACATTTCTTACATTGTGTTTTTTTTACTTTGGCCATTTGTTTCTTGATGGAGAGCTACAATTCCATATATATAGACTTTCCAGAATATACTGTTTAATGATACTGAAATTAATGGTTTTAAATTATTATTAATTTTTAAATTTAATGAATGTTGTATGCTAACGTGTCTTGATGTTGAAGATATTGGAGGTTCAATGGAGGAGATGGGGTATGAACTATGAAGTGATGACCAATAATGATTTGGGTCGATTTGTTTGAAACTATGTATACTATCACTCGTTGTGTTTCATGAAATTTAATGGAATCAAATAAGTATGTGTATACGTTGATGACGACCGTCATGCATTTTGTTGCTTCACTTTTATATATTAATGTGGCGAGTTCGGGTGTTTTGAAGAAGGTTTTTGATTTTTGCTTGAAGAAGGATGGCTTGAAAAAGAAGACTGGTGATAAGAAGTTGAAGAGGAATTAGAAATCCAAATAGTAGGTTAAATTGATATAATTAATTTTTTTAATATAAAAACATGTTATTTTGATGTGAAAAAGTTGTTTTGATGTTATATAAGTAACTTGTGAGCTGAAATCATTGGAGATATATTCATTTTTTAAAATTTTGTTTTTGCTTTGTAATGAAATAATTAGCACAATGATTGAAACATTAAATGTAATTGATGTTTTCTTATTTGGTTTTTTGAGTCATTCTTTTATACAAACTAACTACCATATTTGCACTAAAATGTATCACTTTCTGCCATAAAAATATTATTTTTTTTCGCAAAGTGTGTCACCTTACAAATTATATTCTTATAATAAAGTTAGCAATTAATTTATATGTGTGACTTTATATTATATTTTAATCAAGAATTTAAGACACTTTTTTCAATTAATAAGTTCGCTTTTTTTTTTTTACCAATACTATAACTTTTACAAATTATATTATGTGCCACATTTTCATTTAAAAGTGCCATTTTTGCACTAAAAGCAACTACTTTTGCATATCACCATGTGGTTAATTTACCATGAACATGAATTAATCAAATCATATCGCATTCTCAAACTCAAAATCGCATTATTTTTTTTCAAATTATACATTTATAAAAGCTCATAGTCTCATTTAATGACAGGACAAGAAATCGAAAGTTAAAAATACAGTTATCTTACCTATATACAACAAAACTACGAGCCAGATTTGTTTATGCAAATGTGAAGAACACAAGAGTTAAAGAAGGTTCTATCTATGAGAACAAACATTAATAGTTGGAACTTAAGTTCTTATTTGGATTAGATTTACCTTAGAAAAACCTACTCTTTCAAAGGTTTCACATCTACAGTAAAAGAGTCATAAGCATCCTTCACATAATAAGCTAAACCACCCGGAAAAGGTATCGGTAATTTGATCCTTACTTCATCGGTAATTTTAAGATCGAATAAATATTTAGGAAAATAAGCCCTGAGGCTAGCACTGCAATACGGGTCAAAGCCCGCGGACTGGCCCGTCAGCCCGCGCAAACGGGCGGTCTTGGGCTTCAATTTCCCAGGCCTGTTTGATCGTGGGCTTTTTTGGCCCGCCCCATTAAGCCCGCGGGTTGTCACGGGCCGGAGTGGGCCCATTTTTCCAGTTTTTTTTTATTATTATTAATTTAAAATTAGAATTTATATTTGTTAAGATTAAAAATATATTTGTATTCTTTTATTTCCTATTTTCCAGTTACAAAACTTTTAAATATTATAATATTTATTTTATTAGTTTTATTAGTTTTAAATTTAATATAAAAAACTCAAGTTAAAAAAATTAAAAACTGTTTTGCCCGCGGGCCTTTAGTCACGGGCCGCAGAACTTGATTGTCCCGGCCCGTGCAAAAACAGGCTCGCCCCGCCCCGTTTGGGGCAAACCGCGACGGGCCAGAGCGGGCTGGCCCGTTTGACTTTACTACCCACTAGTGCAGAATTGGCTTTTCACGGCGGCTCATTAACGGCGGTTCTGAAAAAACCGCCGTTAAATACTTTTTTACGGCGGTTTTCCAAAAAATCGCCGTTAAATCGGTCATTTAATGGCAGTTTTCATAAAACCGCCGTAGTATCGTACATTTTACGGTGATTTTATGAAAATCGACGTTAAAACTGAACTAATTAACGTCGGTTTTTAAGAAAGCGCCGTGAATTAACAAGTATTCACGGCGGTTCCTTAAAAATTGACGTTAATTAGTTCACACGTTAATTATTGCGGTAGATTTAACTTCGGTTCTATTAGAACCGCCGTAAAATAATAGGCTGTCATGTCACCGATCCTCGTCTTGCTCAAGCAAAAATTTTGGGCCGTTGATATATGTCTCATCCAACGATCTACATTCTCTCACTCAGCTTTCTCTTTTTATATTATTGTTGTAATTTTTATGAATAATTAAATCCTTAATAATTATTTAATAAATTCAAAATATAAAATAAATCATAATTTTRTTCACGCTTTTCTCCGCCGACTCGACCTTCACGGCACCAGTACCACAACTTGCGAATCGGAGCCGTTCGGTCGTCGGAAGGAGATTCTGGAAGCGGTGGAGAGAAAATTAGGGGAATTAAARCCCTCGCTCAATCTCCTCCCTGAGAATTAGGTCAATTCCTCTCTCTAACTTGCTCTTCAATTCCGTTCGAAATTCAATTCGATTTCTGCTTCTTCTTTTTTTCGTAATCGGAATGTGAACTGGGTTCCGATTATTTGCTTTTATGCTAATGGGTATCTTATGKTTCTCTATGTTAATTTGTAGCTTGATACCTTGAGAAATGGTTCTCGGTTATCTGTAAAATTTAGATCTATTTGCACTTTTTTTCATTCTTAATTGTTGAAACCCTAATTATTGGTTTTTATAACTTTTGTGAATGTGTTGAGACTCTAATTGTTCCCTTTCTTATGTCCATTTGTAAACTTGAGGTGACCTATAAAACTTTTGCCCCCTTTCTGGTTGATCTTCAGGTAAGTTGGAAAATTAGGTCTATTTTTTATTTTCCTTTGTGTTTTGTGTGACTGAAATGCTCACCTTCTTGCAGCAAGTCCACTTATACTTATGAGACAGTTGAATATCAGCAAAGATGAAAAAAGAAGCTGTTAAAGGAGTCATGAGACCATCAACACATATATATTGTATACGGTTAGCACACTCTAATCCCATTCTATGTATTGAGTGTCCAATTCTTTGTATTAGAGCATAATTTTACAGTTTGTTTGTTTATTTGACTTTTGATTATGGAAGGTTTAGATAGAGGAGATGGAAACTAGACCTTGCTTGATGTTTGTGATATTTGTATATTTCTTATCTAAGAAAATGATGTTTTATTAGGTATGGCTACAATAATTTACTGACATTTGCTATTCATATTTTGTTTGTAAATTTTTTGTGGTCTATACTTAAAAGTTTTGATGATATCCTTAAAAAGTTATAAATTTAAAAAARTATCCCTTAATTTCATTTTRAGAAATGTATACAGAAATATGGGATGAATCAAACGTAAGGTCGACCAAGTATGAGTATGATATGAACTCAGTCACCACCCATTACTATCTCCTTATTGTCAAATTTGACACGTCGGGCTTGGTTCTATTTATAAGGTGACTTTCAAAAACACAATCTTCTTGAAAGTTCTTCATATAAAATAATCCGGTAATGAAGTTGTTCCAGATATCAGATTCACATTTACATGTTCTAAACTGCCTTATGGATGACCACACACGCACTTTAAGTTGTTGTTCAAACAGAAACAAACTGGAATTATGATGAGCTGCTGAAGTTGATTGAACTTTTACCTATATGAAATAAATCAACAATTTATATAGCCTCTGTTTTTTCAAATCTTTACAAGGCTTGTTGGGGCTGGATTTTCCTTTTTCTTATTTTCTATTGCCATAATTGAATTCACATGTATATGCGTTTAGTGACTGGTGACTAGCTTTTTGATGTATTAGCTGAGGTTTGGTTTTGTCTTCCGTGGGTGTCTTATCCACTAACTAGTACTTTGTACCCGTGCGATGCACGGATCTCATGTTGCATAAATATATAAATTGAATATTAGTGTTATTATTGATTCTAATCAATTAAATCACTAAGTATGTATTATTTGATATTTTTTGGTATATAATATATTTGATATTATATTCGTAGAGTTGTCGTTCCCACCAACATTCGATTGGTAACTCGTAAAATATTATGTCTATTTGTAGTTTTGCATACAATATTATAAATCATAAATTTGATGTCTTAATTGTTTTGGCTATTAGTAATCTCAATTTGTAATGTTTATGCTATCATAAATTAAATATATAATAAATATGAAGTAAATTTTATAATAATAATAATAATGGATTACCAAGCATATTTGCCCTCAGTAATATCGAGAGATTTTTACCGATGGATTAAACCTTCATTAACGACACTCTCGGTAAAACTTTCAATAAATCGGCGCCAACATTTACCGTCACTGTTATCGTAGGTAATGTCGAAGGATTTTCGAGGGAAAATATACCGAGCGAAAAAACCCCTCGATAATACGGAGGGGAATATAAAACCCTCGAAAGTACATATGAGAATCAAATGCCCTCGATATTACGCCCTTAGTAATACCGAGGGTATTTGACGCCTCAACAAATTATAAAAAATAAAAAATAAAAAATAAATATTATTGAGGGTAAAAAAAACACACTCGGCATTACCGAGGAGAATTATGTCCCCTCAGTATTTTTGAAAATTAAAAAATATAAATTTTTTTTTATAAAATCAAAATAAACACTATAATTTCATACTATTCATTTAAAATGTAATTCACATGATTGTAATATATAATTATCATCGAACTTATATATATTGGCATGTATCGTGTAATATTAATAGTATGATACGATTGATCTTTTGTTATACTATACAGATCGATCGAGTTATTCAATTACATACGTAATTAATGAAGGAAAAATACCAATTGATTGATAATTATATTTTTTTTCTTTTATTTTAATTTCAAAAGTCACCTCCCTTCTTCCCAACCTCTGTACCAAGAGGAGATGATTCCCTCGGTGAAGTACTGAAGGAAAATAATTTCCCTCAGTGATATTGAGGGAACTCAGTGCCCTCGATATTTTATCGAGGGGAATTCCGTCCCCTCGTATTTTGAAAATAAAAAATAATAAAAAATATAATAACATTAAAATAAACCTTATAATGTCATTTTACATATTTAAAATGTAATTCAGTTTGTTTTAATATATAATTATCATCAAACATATTTTTATTCACATGTATCGTGTAAAATTGATAGTATGTATGATAAGATCGATATTTTGTTATACTATATAGATTAATTGAATTATTTAATTGCATACGTAATTAATGAAGTCTCGTTATTTTTTAAAGATACCACGTAGTTGATTTCCTTATTAGAATCACTAAAAATACTAATTATCGCTAATTACATATTTTTTGATTCTTTTTTATTTATTAAAATATTATTATTAAGAATCATATTAAATATACAAATAATTTTCAATTAGTTCTTTTGAGTCATTCACCCTCTCATACATCACACTTGAATGGTTTAATCATCTTAAATTATACATAGAAGTCATTTTCTAGTATTAGCCTATGTTTCTAATAATTAAAGCTTACAAAACTAAGTAATATCCATATGTGGAACATGAAATATTAGAATTAAAACACTAAGGAGAAAAAAAATCAATTATGCTAAAATAATAAATAACATCAATATTCAACAACTATTAAAATGAATTGCTGTTAAACTCATTCAAGCTATTCTCATATTAAAGTAGCAGGGAGAAAAAAAACACACACCTAAAATACATTCAATGTCAAAACTAATAAAAATGATTTAAAACCCATAATAATTATTTTCAAGGATAATCACATAAAATTACTTCTACGTAATGTTAAAGTTATTTTATGGTTTAATTTAAAGATTATATTTTGTTAAATATTATGTAAATCCCATAACAATTATTCTTAAAAATAATCACATAAAATTACATTTCCATACCGGTTATTTTATGGTTTTAACTGAAAATTTTCCTTTTCGAGATTGTTGAGGTAAGTTCATGTAGGTGATCCGCTAACATTACTAATTGTAAGGAGACAATATCCACATCGTCAAGTCCGTATCAAATGAACAATCAATTAATTATGTAGAAATATAAACAAAATGATTCAATTTTATAAAAAATAAAATCATACCTATTTATTATTTTTCATCATATATTGTAATTATCAATTAAATAAATATTAATTAAAAGATCAATTTATTTTCTCATTAGATAATATCTCTTTTAATAGAATGACATACCTATAAGAAAAGCGTGTATACAAAGTACTAAAATTTTCATTGTTATATATATAAAGATTTGATTTTTAATGGTTATTTGCGGCAATACATAACTTTTGGTCACTTTTATTTTTTCATAAAAAAATAGTTGAACATTAGAAATAAATTGATTACGGTAATATTTATTTACTTTATTTTTTGGGTGCGGAGTTTTAAATTATAGTTGACCATGGATTATGTAAGAGATCTTTTAATTTAATTAAATTATAATTAATAGAGATTATTATATTTTTAGTGGAATATTTATCTATTTTAAATTGCTCAAGTTTTACCATTTTGATAACAAATATGATTAATCTAATTGGATTTACCATATTCAAAATAATTAATTATTTATGAAAGTTATTTTATATTATTTAATTTTGAATAAATAATATTTGATGGAGGGTATAATTCGTAGTTTACCATTTTGATGTTTAGGATGAATATATTGTATATTTTAAATTATTATTTTTTATTTTAAATATGATTAAACACACATACAGTTAACCAAATAATTATTTACGAAGGCTAAATTATATATTAGGTCACTTAATAGAAAGTAAATAATTATTTATGAAATCTGTTAAAAATAATTATTTATTTTAAGTATATTGAAATTTTGGGATATTACAACATTTTAAATTAAATATTATATAAAATTTTCGTACTGATCTTCTATTTTGAAATTATCTAATTATATTGTCATATGCAATATATGATTTAAAAACTAATTTTAGGACCTAGTCTAAATCAATTAGAAACTAATATGAATCAATTTGGATATGTCAAAACTTTTATAAAAAAATTTGGTCATGAGTTTAACGTTAAGTACATTATTCATGCATAAATATAAATTAGAACATAGTTCTATAACTATTTCTTAGCAATGTAGAGAAAATATTTGCCATTAGTATATAAATATCATTGGAAGAAATTTTGCTATATATATAAAATGGTAACCATGCATTCAATAATGATAATAATATTGAAAACAATTTTTTTATACTGCTCGCTTAGTATATGGTTATAGATATTTGTAAGATTTATTAATTGTAATTTAATTTTGTCATAATTTGATTTAAAATTTTACTTCTTGTATATAAGAATATAAATGTATTAAGAATATTTATATGCAAGTCATAAATAAATTAATGCGATAGATAATAATAATAGATATTAACTTTAATTTACAGTATCAAATCTATAATTAATTAGATATGTATACATTTGGTAATGATTGTCTTAATGGCAAATTTTAGTTGAATAATTATATATGTGAATTCATATACTATATATAATTTATATCTAAGATTTAAATATAATTCAAAAATATATATATCTAAGATTTAATAAGTATGTTATTAATAACTTAAATATAGACATAACTTTTATATATTTTTTTAATTAATTAAAATTGACTACTATTTTTAGCATGTTGTTTTGGAGGGAAAATTTTGAGAAATATTTTTAGAAACGCTAGCCTTTTTATATATATATAGATTGTAGCATTTATATTACTTCAATAAATTATTTGTTTCTTATTAAAAAATGTGCTTAAAATGGTTTTGACCTGTTCCTTGACTTGATATGAATAGAGCTTTACGTTGCTGTCTTTTTAGCAAATGTACAAGATAGTGCCAAGAAGACTGGGGAAGGGATGGTATTTCCACAATTGTTGATAGTCTTGCTCTTTGGAAATCTTTTAGGCAAGAAGCAGCCGTCTGGCATTAGCTTGACCATCCAAATGTTACAAAAGGTGAATATTTGATGGCTCTACTCAAGAATCGTATAAATTTAAAAGTTTTTTTTGATAATTTGAAATTTGAATATAATTAATTTCATTATTTATATTTTCAAGGGTGATACCTGAGGTTTGTATTAATTACAAAAAAAAAATAAAAAATGAAAACCTGATAAGTTCCACTATTACAAAAACTACTCGAGTTTCATCTATGTGTTCAATGTAAATAATTGCAATTTTTTTTTAACAAAAGTAAGGTTTTACAAAGGATCAAGCTTCATTTTTTTTTTGTTTTTTTTGTAATTTGCTGAAAACTTGGGGTTCTTATTGTAATTAGGCTAGAGTTTTGGGGTAGTTTTTGTAATTCATCCTATTTGTAGTCATTTTGGATTCACTCTATTTAATATTCGCTAGTGGTATGCATGTATCTATTTGATGAGTATTAATTCAATTTTGAACTGGCTTATTTTTTTCATCCATGGTAGTAAATTTTGTTTTTCCATTCATGTTTTGGGGTTAGTATTCAAATATGAACTAAATTTTTGTTTTTATTTTGCCCAACTATACAAAATAAATACCCATGTTATGAGAACAATATAAACCCCATGTGTTATTGGTTTTGATATCTTAGACATTACCTTTGAACTTTGAGGTATCAAAAAGCAAGGCCGGGCCGATGGTTGTGAAGAAAAAGTAGTTTTCAGAGAGTATTTGCCAATGGTTATGATCAGAAATTATTTGGTTGTGCAAGATTTATACTTTACTTATTTTTGGAGTTTGGAAAGGATTTTAGCTTTATTAAGAAAGGTATTGGTGAGAAGCCTTTTCATTTACCAAAATTTTGGTTTTATTTTGGTTGTGCTAGATTTATAATTTACTTATTTTGGAGTTTGGTGGAGATTATTTTACATGTTTATAAGTTCACCTGGTGAGGGTGATACTTGATGATTTGTTCTTTATTTGGGTTGGCAGGTTGTTACTTACATAGCAGAACATGTTGTTGGAACTGATTCATTTGGAGTAGTCTTTCAAGTAAGACTTAAAAAAAAAAAAAAAAACTTTTCCGAGCTTTGTGACAGCGTCTTAGCTTTCTCCGAGAACGTATTAGTTTTTTATAATCGTGTTTGTATTCAATTTGTATTTTCATTTCTTTTATTTAGTAGGCTAAGGAGTATAAAGTTCACTTATTCGTTTTAATAGAAAATATGGTTTATTTTTACTGAGTGGCTTAGTTTTTTATAATTGTATTTGTATTTAATTTTTATTTCTACTTTCTAAAAGGTATTTTTCAGAACCGTCGTAGATTGTGTGTTCTGGAAAATAGACTTTCTAGAAGGTATTTTTCAACAACCGCCGTAAAAATACTGCATTCTACGGCGGTTTCAAAACCGCCGTTAAATGTTTTCCAGAACCGCCGTTAATTTCAACTTTTTTACGGCGGTTTTCAAAAACCGCCGTAAACTTAACATTTTACGGCGGTTCGAAAACCGCCGTTAATTAGCTGTTTTGCAGTAGTGACCTGAGCCACATAGAACAAAATCGAACAATTATCTCTAAATCGTAACAATTAACCAATCACATGTGAACCTAAAATTGATCAACACACAACAAAAATGTTAACAACATTTAACAATAAGCTAAATCCTTGCCTAAAAGTGTTACATTACGAAGTAACTCACCCAAACCAAGCATAATTTAGTACCAACAATAGTACAAATATAAAAGTGATATTTTTTTTAAGGAAAAGCACCAGTTTTATTAGAGAAATTATAATAATCTTAAAAACAAATTGTCATATTACAAATTAACAAGAAAAAACCACGCGGACTAAAAACCAACAATAGTACAGATTAAGAGGTACATTGTATTAGGGAAAAGTAGTAGTTTTATGAGAGAAGCTGACAATTTTAAAGATAAAGTGTACTATTACGAATTAAGAAATAAAAACAAGTAGAATAAAGAATTTCATTACCTTCTTCAATGATTTATCTATCATTTTCATCACTAGAAAACAACAACCAATATATCCTTTTTTTCACCTTCACTGAAAAACTCGTCTACAAAAATTATTGAAAAATTCCTCATTAATCATAACTTATCACAGTAAAGTCATCAATATTCTAGTATAAAAATGATACATTTACCTTACTCCATTAGTGAATTTGTTTGAGTTTTGTTCTTCGTCAATAAATCGATTTGAAAGGAAATACAAACGAACTGAATTTTTGGGGAGGCGCATGTTGAATCGACAAATGAAGGGCGACGTTAAATCGGTAGTTGAGGGGCGACGGACGTGGGAGGCGTAGCGAAGGGGAATGGATGAGTTAGGGATTTGAGTGGTAAGAACGGGGAGAGAGAAAGGAAAATAGGGAAGTGAGATTTTTTTATTTTTTATTCTTTAATATGTGACCTGATTTGCTATGATGAATCCGAGTTTTGGTTTCGTCACACAATCGATGACCCATGTGACCGTTAGAGTTGAGTTTTATTCAATAAAATATAAAAAGGTTTGTATATCGTGTCTTTGTGAATTAATTATTTGCTACTTCTTTTACACCCTTTTGAAACCTTTAAAATAGAAAAATAAAATTGTATTGAGGTTAATAAGTAAATTAACTCTTGATTTGAAGGAGTTGAAACTTGTTAATTGATCTCATAACAACAACATAATGGATCCTAAAGTGATCACACCCACAACTAACAAGGCGCTGGTGATTTTTTATTTTTTTTTCTAGCACAATGGTAATCTCAATGCCCAACTTATAATTAACATATTGAAATTAAAACTTGATGTACATATAAAATTTGTAGGAATTAGTTGAAAGTTTCTAGAATGTTGTAAATTAGTACTGGAATACTGAAACTGTAGATTATATTGGTAAGTTTATTAAAATATCGTTTATTTAAGGTGAAATATATTTAAAAAATATATTAAATTAGAAAAAATATAATAAATAAAAAAATTAAATTAAATAAATTATAAAAAAGATTAAATTAGGTAAATATTGAAACTTGAATTATATATATATAATCGTATGACCGAGATCGAATTTATTTTTCGCATAGGACTATTAAAATTATTAATTCGAAGATCATGAAGATTAAGCTAGCACTCGTGCTACTCCTAAGCATATGGTATTCGCCATTTACTGCACAGCATAGACTACCAAAGCCACAGCCAATGTTATTTTAATTGTTTATGATTGAACTAATCCCATTAACCAAACCTTAAAAATAAATTTAGAAAAAAATAAATCAATAAGAGATCTTTGAGCATGCCAGGTGCAAAGGAGACCGCAATTGGGTCAATTAATATAGTCAAATTTCGCTATACTATATTTTATTGAATTTCCGATATATATATATTTTCAACTATAGTTTTCAAATTAAAGAGCTACATAATAATTATTTAATTAGGATAATTTATAAGTATTTTTAGAGAACGAAAAGCGTTTCTCCAATGAAACAGGTAATTATCATTTATTTGTGTGGAAACGTTTTATAATTAAATAAGATCTTGTTTTTTTTTATTTTTGGAATTTGGACACTAAAATATTATTTCTAGCATGGCACTTGTACTAAAACTACAATATTTATTGTCACTAAAAGCATCACCATAATACTATGTCTTGCTAAACTTTTCACTTTTCAATCTAGCAATCCATTTATCAGCATGGATGGGTCTTTTCACTTTCTTAAATTAAAAAATAATACGTCCCAGTTTAAATAATAGTATCAAAAAAGCCCATACAAAGTAAGAAATAAATTAAAAAAATGCCTACGATTCCTAAACCAGTTACTTGTGTTCTTGTTCCCCATAAAATAAATTGAACTCAACTCTTATGTATCCCCATTTAGTCCAATTTTATTTAATAAAAACTTTATAACATGGTGACTCATGTCGTGTAAAATAAACATATTTCCATCATAAAAAACTTGCAAGCATCGAGTTCATACGTACGGAAGTATATTTAAAAAGATTTAATTAATTTTTAAAAAATTGGACAAAAGGGTCGTGCCCACAAGTGGAGAGAAAAAACATGGACCTGAAAACCAGGCTAATTAATAATAAATTTAAGGGATAATACAAAAACTACCCTTAGATTTCATCTAATTACAAAAGAACCCAGTTGACTTGCAAAATTTTATAAAATACTAAAGTTAACGGGACTATCTATAATTTTTATTTTATTTTTATAAATTTGAATGCAGGTTTTTGAAATATTTTTAGTTTTTGAAAAAATACCATGATAAAATAAAATCTCAAAGATTTCCTTTTTTTTTTTTTTAATTATGAAAGTTAATTTTTTTAATTAGGTCAAACTTTAAGTGTAGCTTTTGAGAAATTAGCCCTAAATTTAATAAAAGCACTTTAATATACTGGCATAAGCTCAAGTGGAGTGTCCTCAATATGTAATTGATGGACTTCTTGATAAATAGAATTCAATAGATTTGCAGAGAATTCAACATATTATATTATAAACTCCATCAGTATCTATTAAAATTTCATAATGGAATTTATTGAATTATTTTGAATATATAAATAATGAGATTTATGAAGTTCGTATAGGAATAAAAAGAAGTGTAATATTAAAATAAAGTCTTTAACATGAAATTATTTTTTTTACCAAAGTATAAAAATAATTCCATAAATAAATATTACTAAAATAAATTCTCAAACCAACAATATCGATTTTCAAATTTTACCATATTTAATTCACAGTCTTAACATAAAAATAATGCGTATATCAAGATGTTTTAATGAAAATGGCCCAACTTATATAAGAGTTATTTTTCTTACTAATTTATCTATAAAATTAGAAATGTTAGCAATTGAACTGGGTCGACAAATTAAATCTACAATGATGCTTCACAAAACTCATAATCAACTATAAAATATAAAATTATTATTGTTGTTGTTAATGATGATTATCAAACTAGTCGTAGAAGAATGACAATTGATGTATAGAATATGCCTTGAAAGGTTGAGAATATAAGATACTGCATGAGGAGGAGAACTTGAGAGATTTTTTCTTTTTTTTCTTTTTGACAATCTTTATAATAATAATTATATAATATTATTATTATTATTGAGAAAATGGAATTTGAATTATGAGTGAGGGGGTCGACTTTGTGTGGAATGTTTCTTTATAAATATAACTTATAATTTCACAAGAATCCATTAAACTTCATGAAATGTTCGAGGTTTCTGCATTTTCGTAGAATCCATTAAAATCAAAATTGATAACCGGATTCCAAAGGGCATGTTTGTCCTATGATTGAGAATATCGGATTAATATTTTGAATAATAGATACTCTTTGTTTAAAAAATTAAATTAAATACTCAATCAATAATTTTTTTACGTCTAATCTCAATCACATGTACTATCATATTAACATATATAATTAAATACTACTTAATAAAATATTATAATACAATATTATTTACTTTTTAAACATGATTTGACAATAATACCGTAATAATATATTATCATCCACTTTTCAAAAATTAAAAATAAAAGATTTTAAATCATATATAAAATAAGAATTCTTACTATTAACACTACCAAGAGCCAGAGCTCCAAAAATACAAATATAGTCCAAATAAGCTTATAAAAAATCAAATTAAAGACCACTAAAAAGTTCGGAATTCTAAATTCCATTAAAGTTTAACCATGGGTGACATTTTGTGTGTATTGTATTTCGTCAAATTTCCCAAAAATATCTTTTAATTTATTTTTAAAAAATGGGTTTTTGGTCAGTGTTTCAGTACGTGGGATTTGTCATAAATGAAGACAAAGTTTGAGAATGACAAGTTGACAACCACTTTGAAGTGTCTTGTGAGTGGCGGTGTGGTGGTTGAGCTGCCGGAGAAAAGCCGAGACACGGTGGCTTGTTTTGCTCAATTATTTTCTAATCATTTTCTAATAATTGGCTCAACACTTGGAGTTGGGAAGCACATTACATTATATGATCACTTTTGAGAAATAAAGATATTATCGAGAACACTTTGTTGTTTTACTTTTAGCTAGTGTTTAATGTACATTTAAACGATATATAATTCATCACACTTTACTTTTTATAAACCAAAATGGCAATATTGGCTTTACTACATAAGCACATTTTGCTTTTTATTCCAAACTCGTGAAACGATGGAATATATATGAAAGTATGATAGAAAACTTTGTATTTAACAGATTAGTCGCATCTATCTTTTAGCTAGAAATAATTATTCTTCGAATAAATGTAATTTTTAGGCTTTTGTTCATTCAAAATATATCATTAGTTGAAATTTGGGTCTTATCAATACAATATCATTCAAAATATATCATTATTATTTGCATTCGAATTACAATTTTACCACCTATCAATTCTTAATATTGCAACTTTTCTTTAAAATTATTAATTTTGCCCAATTTTAGTTAAATTTCTAGTTTCACCCCTGGTTTGGATATCAAGAGATGACTTGCGTCATTTCAAAAACTATTGTCTTTTAGTTCGAGTCTCGCGAGTTTGTGCAGCAAAAAGAGCATTTTAGAGTAGGTTATTATGACTTGAGTTCTTATAACGTAGTAATTGTTTATAAACGACACTTAAAATTACCAATCAATTTTTTACAAGAGAAATTTTGGAGAACTATTGGATGCTATAATTCATGGATGTTTATGGTAAACTTAGGGTTGTGTCAGATGCTATGTCAAATTCATGGACGGTATAGGTATGATACCATTTCATACCGAATGCAACAAACAATAAATATTATAAAAGTATCATACCAAATTCTGATATTTTTCGGTATTTTGATATATGACAAATTATCAAATTTTGTGGATTCACGTGCCGATATCGTACCGTACCGAATGTCATGGTATACCAAAAATATGATATTTTTATTATTATTATAATTGTTTTATTTATTATTTTTGATACGATAAGTGCGGTATTTTATATTCGATATTTCTTTCCCACCCCTATGTTAAATATCTACATTTCGGCAAACATACGAAGCAACAACCCAAACCAAAGAGACAAAATCAACAAGTCCACAATTAGAATCGTTTTTTTTTTTTTTGGGACACAATTAGAAGTAAAATTCAAGGTAGACTAACAAGTACCAAATCCTCTAACCTTTGCCAAACTAACAAATATTAAAATGCAAGCAAAAAAGCCTCCTTTTCTTCCCCATTTTCCGAGCACTTGAGTCCCAACAAAAGTACCAAATCCAACACATTCTCTCTCACTTAGCAATTAAACACATGTTAAAATAGTCTATAATAAAACAAAAATATTTTTAAAACTTGTTGACTCGTAAAATCTAGTTTGAATCCAGCTTAAGTATTTATATTATATAGTAGTTCGTAGTGATAAGAAAATAGTTAGGCATAGAATTGAGAGTTGAAATGTTTTAGAATGGAAACAGAAAATTTCGAATAAATTTATTTGTAATTGATCAATTTTAGTAAAAAAGAAGAGCGTGGTCCATATAGACCAACATCTCTTGCTTCTACATAACGCCTTGTGACACGTTTCTTTTATTTTTAGTCTGAATAAGCTTATTAGTTACTCATAATTGGTCCATGCTCGTTTTAATTTGAATATAACCCTTTCACGTGAAAATGCGAGCTTGGCCACTTTATTAATCAGCCCTCGTTAAAACCAAAACCTTGAGAAAACAACACATGCATTGGCCCTTCCTTTCACAATAGATCTCATAGTACAGTATTATTTTTATTTTTATTTTTATAAGATTAAAACATATAACGATTTTGGGGATTAATAAAGTCATTTTAATTGGTTTTCGTTTTCTTTTATTGTCACTCATATACCCAAAAAATTCTTATCTTTATTCCTTTAAAATCTCTCTCTTTCCCAATATTTTTTAGCAGTTTTTACTTTCTTTCCCAAGAGAATGATAATTAACGTACCAAAATAAATAAATTAACGTACTTATAAAATTTTCAATTTTCACATGCAAAAAGTGTATTGTAAGTTACAAGCCACGAGCCAGCTTATGCATCAATATTCACAAAACATACTAATAAGCTTCATTACCGTGAGACATGACGAGTATGATTAGCTGGATTTTTTTGCTCAAACCAAGAGCATCTAGGGTTTGATGACTATTAATTAATTGCTAAAAAAATCTTAAGAAAAAAAAAAAAAAAACATCTTTGGGCTTGATGATCATTGACTTATCCCTTAACCCATATAGCTAGAGTTCATATATATAAAACAAATCAAGCAAACAACTTGATACGTATATATATTCTCATGACTATATATAGGAAACCATCGTTTAAGTGCAGATCAAAGTTCGTTTTTCGAGCTCATTTGATCGCACTTGGCTCAATGGGGGCGGCCAAATTCCAAGTGTACTATTGGTGTGTGTGTATTTAATCACAAATCCATATAGTTAAAATAATTTAGTTACTAAATTTTACAAATAACTATAAAATATTGAAGAAATAAAAAATATTTTTTACAGAATTATACCAAAAAATCACCGATAGTGTTGCAACTTATCAATAAATATTACAGGTTTACCGTTAAATTTTGTTGGTATATTTTTTTTCTTACAATCGTTTTTTCCTAAAACAATTTTACTTGCACTTAGTTTTTTTTAATGCTTGGAAAAAGTGGAATTTTCACGAAAAAAGCAAACTACTCTAATATTATTTGAAAATACAAATTTTTGTTTCACGCCCAAAATGAATTTTGGTTAGAATCATTAGGAGAAATGATCAAATGATTCTGTCGATACATTCGAGTAATTAACCAAATCATGACCCTTTAATATAACACCAATATTATTTGATTTCAAATTCAAAGCAATACATATTGTACCTTCTTCACATTCAACTAATTTTTCTCAGAAGGTAAATGATTTTTTCTTGTAATTAATTGTGTGCACTGAAGAAATTCTTGCTTGTTCATGCTTGAACAAGATGTTAAAGATTTATTCAATATTTCTTGGTTATGTTTACAAGTTGTTTGTTCTCCTTATATAGAACCCATGTATCATTCTAGATACGCTACAAATTTGAATAATTTTAGATCCACCAAATAAAGAAATGGGTTGTAATAGGCATGTACAAAAACGGCTCAATTCAAAACTAGTGTTTTGTCATTTTGCACAGCACATTCTACGTGGCTGCATGTAGTGCTGATTCAGCGTGCATGGGTGCATGCAGGGCTGGTCATCCAGACCGTAGCTCTCCTTCACCTTGCCTGCCTGCCAGGGCTGGTTGTCCAGACCATAACTCTTCTTTGTCTTGCCTTCTTGTCAGGGTTGGTCATCCAAACCAGAGCTCTTCTTCACATTGCATGTCTGCCAGGGCTGGTTATCCAGATCAGAGCTCTCCTTCACCTTGCCTGCTTGCCAGGGCTGGTCATCCAGACTAGATCTCATCTTCACCTTACCTGCCTGTCATGGCTGGTCATCCAGATCAGAGCTCTTTTTCACCTTGCCTGCTTGTCAGGACTGGTGTATGCTAACTTGCCCCCTCAATTGGAGAGAGGATTTGGAAAGTATAGAAAGCTTCTTTTTGAATCTCTCGAATAATTGGCCACTTAATGGTTTGGTCAATATATTTGTTGTCTAATCTATGGAAGGAACATGACGCACTTTGATCTGCTTGTTTCTAACCATATCTCTGATGAAGTGAACAACTAGTTTAAGATGTTTTGTTCTCTGATGGTGAACAGGGTTGTAGGCAAGTGCAATCGCACCTTGGTTGTCTAACCAAACTATGGGAATATGAGGTGTATGGAGGTGAATTTCCTTCAGAAGAGTTTGTAACCAAATGATTTCACAAGCTTCATTGGATAAACCTCTATATTCAGCCTCTGTACTAGACCTGGAGACCTTTCCTTGTTTCTTTGAGCTCCAACTGATCAGATTATTCCCAAGGAACACACATACCCCTGATATTGATTTTCTATCATCAATGTCGGATGCCCAATCAGAGTCAGCAAAGGCAGTGAGATGAGAGGATTGGCTGTGTGAGAAGTTAATTCCATAGTCAATGGTACCTGAGAGATATCTGATTATTCTTTTAACTGCTCTCCAATGTAAATCATAAAGATTTTGCATGAACTTGCTAACTCTGTTGACACTGAAGCAAATATTAAGTCTTATGATGGTGGCATACTACAAGGCTCCTACTATTTGCCTATAAAGTGTAGATTTATTAGAGGCTGTCCATCAAACCTAGACAAAAGTGGTTTGGACACCATAGGTGTGGACAAGGTTTTGCAGCCTGTTATTCCAGCCTTAGCTATGATTTCCTGGATGTATTTCTGTTGAGACAAAAGGCGACTATGTCTATGTAGGATGAATTCAATACCAAGAAAGTAACTGAGGTTTCCAAGATCCTTAAGTGAGAAGGATTGATCAATTTGACTGATGAGTGAACTGATATGAGTAGGATTATTACCAGTGACCAAGAGATCATCAACATAAGCCATGATCAAAATGATAGTACCATTTGAGATTCTGTAGTAAAGGGAAGGATCAGCCTGTGATGTTCTGAAACCAAGAAGCAATAACACACTGCCAAGTTTGCTGGACCAAGATCTTGAAGATTGCTTTAATCCATACAAGGATTTTCTCAGTTTGCATACTTTCTAGGGGGAGCATAACTTTCAAAACCAGGAGGGAATCCCATGTATATCTCTGTGTCTATGTCCCCATTCAAGAAGGCATTATCAATGTCTACCTGTCTGATTGACCAATGATTTGAGACAACAATGGAGAGAATGGTCCTGATTGTTGATGGTTTGATGACAGGGCTAAAGTTTTTTGTGTAGTCAAATCAGCTTCCCGTGTGTATCCCCTAGCAACTAATCTTGCCTTACACCTTGTAACTGATCCACTCGCATCCTTTTTGGCCTTAAAAACTCATTTGCAGCTTATCAATTTCTTGTGGGGTGGGAGAGAGGTAACTGTCCATGTGTTGTTCTGAATCAATGCCTGAAATTCTCTTGACATTGCTTGCTGCCAATGTGGGAGCTGCATTGCCTGTTTATGAGACTTGGCTCAGTAAAGGGGTCCTCCTCTACTAAATAAGACTTCGGCTTCCTAATTCATTCTTTAAGCCTTGTTGTCATTAGATGAATATTCTGATCCCTGGATCCTTCCTGCATATCAGATTTAGTAGCATTTGATACAGGTAAAACACTATTATCAATTGGTAAATCAATAATTATTTGACCAGTTGGGATGGTTGAGGGAGATGAGGAGTTGCTTGGATTTGATCCTTGTGTGCTTGAGGAGTTAGATGA
The DNA here is from genome assembly GCA_014905375.1 of Phtheirospermum japonicum. Lineage (NCBI taxonomy): Eukaryota > Viridiplantae > Streptophyta > Magnoliopsida > Lamiales > Orobanchaceae > Phtheirospermum > Phtheirospermum japonicum. Next base: position 730,840 of record BMAC01000241.1, read on the forward strand.
GGAATGGGGTGAATTGTAATTTGCTGGTGAATGGGAAGAGCTGGAGGATGAAGATGATGTAGAGGAATGGAATTGAGGAGAGGTAGGAGGTGTATTGTTCGGTGAAGGAGTTGAGCTTGTGGTGGGAGTGTTTGTCGGAGAGGCGGGAATTGTCAAGAGTGGTGTTTGGTCTGAAATGCTTGGTGGTGGCTGTTTGTTTTAAAGAAAAGGATATATGGATTCATCAAAAACCACATGTCGTGTAATGATTATCCTATTTTCAGGGAGCAAGATTTTGTATCCTTTGTGAGATGGACTATAGCCTAGAAAGATGCTCTTTGAGCTTCTGAATTGAAGCTTATTCTTGGTATAAGGCCTGAGGTAAGGGTAACACAGACATCCAAATTCCCTGAGGATTGAGTAATCTGGCTTGTGATTGAACAAATATTGATGGGGTATTTTGTATCTGAGGACCTTAAAAGGAGTTTTGTTGATTAGATAAAACAGCACTGGTGAATGCATCATCCCAATGTTTGGATGGAACTTCAGAATGAGCTAGCATAGATAGGCCAACCTCAACTATGTGCCTATGTTTTCTCTCCACAAGGCCATTCTGCTGAGGAGTGTATGGGCAAGACAGTCTGTGAATTATTTCATGTTTGAGAAAGTAAGGACTGAGTGGTTTGAATTCACCACCTCCATCACTCTGGACAACTTTGATACATTTTTGAAATTGTGTTTTTATAAGGGGGTGAAAGTGAATGAAAGCCTGTGCAGTGTCTGATTTTGCCTTTAAGAGGTAAAACCAAGTGTATCTGGTTTTGTGATCAATAAAACTGACATAATAATTGTATCCATTGAAAGATTTGACAGGTGAAGGGCCCCATAAATCAGTGTAAATGAGGTCAAATGTGTCATGATGATCAGTTGAGGAATTTTGAAAAGGAAGTTTATGAGCTTTTGATTCCATACAAGCAGAACATAAAGATGTGTCTTTATTATCGTAGAAAAGAACATTACAACTAGTGAGAGCCTTCTTTACAATATCCATGGCTGGATGACCTAGCCTAAAGTGTCAGGATCTCAAATCTAAGGCTTTATTAGGAATAGACATAGAGAAAACTTCATGATGCTGAGGGTTCTGAACAGATGAGTGTTGAGCTTTTGTACTGAGTAGATTAAACTGGTATAGACCTCTTTTAAGAACTCCTATGAGAAGTGGTTCCCCTGTTGAGAGTGCCTTCACAACACAAGATTCAGGATGAAATTCAAAAAATACATTATTATCCTTTGCAAATTTGGACACACTGATAAGGGTTTTCTTAACATTAGGTATATGCAATAAGTCTCGAAGATGAAAAGAGTGGGGATAGCTATTAGATTGGTCAATAACTATTGAGTTACCAATATGAGCAATAGCCATACTTGAACTATTTGCTACCTGAACTGTTTCATGGCCTTGGTATTCACCAGCCAAGTTGAGGTTGTTCATGTCATAGGTCACATGATTAGCCCCTGAATCGGGATACCAGCTGCTCTCTGAGATGGAGTCTTGGAGGCCTATGTTGGCAATGTTGATGAAAGTAGCAGAATGGTATGAGCTGTTTGAAGGGTGGGGATAAGTTCTATTTGCAGTGTTGGTAGGAGTATAGCTCATATCCATTCTATAGTAGCACTTGTCTGCAGTATGGTTGGTGTAATGGCAGATCTGGTATCTTGGTTTGTCTCCTCTGTTATTTCCATATCTTCCTCTACCAGCTCCTCTATAGGCTCCACCTCTCATGGTGCCTCGACCTCTTGGAGAAAAGGGGTTTCTTGAATTGGTTCCTTGAGTTATCAGATTTGAAGAAAAGGAAGAGTCTTGACCAGCTATCTCGGTAGTTTCCAACCTATTCTCAAAGCTCTGAAGAATGGAGTGGGTCTGAAGCTAAATGGGCTAGATCTTGAAGTGATAAAAACTACAACAGGGTTATACTCTGATCCAAGTCCAGATAAAAGATGCAAAATTTGATTTTGTTCAGGAATTTGCTCTCCAGTGGCTGTAATCATATCACAACAGGATTTGATCTTGTTTATGTATTCTCTCATGGCCAAGTGTCCTTTCTTCATGGCTTGAAGCCGCATCTTATATTGCATAGCCTTGGCATTGCTCTAATTAGCAAAACTAATCTGTAAAACTTCCCAGATTTCATTGGATGTGTTGAGTCCAACAGTTGTGACTAACACATTTTCAGAGAGAGAGGATAATAACCAAGGGGCTATCAGCTGATCTTGGCGAATCCAAGTAGAATAGGTTGGATTTATGGTGCTGACATCATTTGGTTAATTAGTGATGAACTGGTCTGGGGCCTTTTGAGTTCCATCAAGAAAACTAGATAAACCATAGTCTCTAACGGTCGTCAAGATTTTATCTCCACATGAGGTAATTATTATCATTGAGTTTGGTGCTAATTAGTTGACTTTGTAGTTGGATAACTGGATCAGAAAGGTTTGGAGTAAGCGCCGCAATATTTTGAGCCATGTTTAATCAAAAAAGGGGAGAAAGAAAAAAAAACATAAGCAATTAGTAGAAAACTGTGGTAGGGTAGTAAATGACTCTGATACCATGAAGAAATTCGTGCTTGTTCATGCTTGAACAAGGAAGAACAAGATGTTAAAGACTTATTCAATATTTCTTGGTTATGTTTACAAGTGGTTTGTTCTCCTTATATAGAACCCATGGATCATTCTGGATACGCTACAAATTTGAATAATTTTAGATCCACCAAATAAGGAATGGGTTGTATTAGGCAGGTACAAAAATGGCTCAATTCAAAATTGGTGTTTTGTCATTTCGCACAGAACATTCTACGTGGCTGCATGGAGTGTTGATTCAGTGTGCATGGGTGCATGCAGGGCTGGTCATCCAGACCAGGGCTCTCCTTCACCTTGCCTGCCTGCTAGGGCTGGTCGTCCAGACCATAACTCTTCTTTACCTTGCCTTCTTGCCAGGTCTGGTCATCCAGACCAGAGCTCTTCTTCACATTGCCTGTCTGCCAGGGCTGGTCATCCAGACCAAAGTTCTCCTTCACCTTGCCTGCTTGCCAAGGCTGGTCATCCAGACCAGAGCTCTTTTTCACCTTACCTGCCTGCCATGGCTGGTCATCCAGACCTGAGCTCTTTTTCACCTTGCCTGCTTACCAGGGCTGGTGTATGCTAACATCCGCTGCCAAATATATGTGTTGTGAAGTAATTAAAATATCGTACCGACCGGTTCAAATGATTGAATCGAGTAACAATGATCAGACCCCAAGACTGTTTTTGTTATTAGAGATGTGAATTCGATTAAAATCATGACTTTTTTAACCGAATCGGACAAAAATCAGTTTTGGTTCCATTTTGTACTAGTTACAGTTTGTAACTAAGAGTTCGTTGCGTAACCAGAGGTTAACCGGGGTTCTTTTTACGATGGTTTCGACTATTGATTTTTATTTTTTTAAAATGAAAATCGCTGATTTATAACAAAAATTATTGGATTTTTAACCGCCGATTATAACTGGAGGTTTACGATTTTTACAGGCTGAAATCGAACCACCAGGAACCGATTCACGATTTCAATTTTAACCGAAATTGGTGGTCAACGGTTAACCGAACCATTGACCTTGAACCGGAGCCGACAGTTCTCCTGTTAGCCAGAATTTATAATACTGGTCAATGCTGATTAAAACTACTTATACATGCTAAAAAGTGGCATCGAATCGAACTTTCGTCATTTTTAATTTTTCACTATTTATATATAAATTCAAAATTGGTAAGGCCGCGGTTCTTCGGATCCGAGCGGTTGAATTGCTTATCAGTGGTTTGACATGTTTGAACACGGAACATTATTCAAAACATTAATAATGATGTTCTAAATCTTATAAGACAAATAATTTAGAGAGACTAATTTCATAATGAACCACCTTGTAACTTTAACATATTTTTTAAATTGTGACACCGTAATTATATTTTATAATATTTTAACTATATTATGTGATACTTACATCACATACTTTTACGTGGTGTCACAAAAAGCACTAGTCTCACCAAAGACCCACTTATTTTATAATAGCTTGCAATAGTAAGAACCTTGATATATTCCAATAACAACAAATATATTTGCACATGATATTGTCTTACGGAGAGACGAACATAAGACATAATATATTTCTTTTTGTTCATATATAAATTTTTAGATAATATAGGTTTAGAATTTTTATAACAAATGCTAATCTTCTTGAAAATATAATATCATTTAAATTTAATTAAAAATATAATTTTCTTGGTCACCATCTCATACAAGTATATCATGATCACATCGTGAGTAGCAGCACAATAGCACTATTACTACTCACTTTGGCGGTAATTTTGTAATAATTCCTATAAACAAGTATAATCATTTGTCCAATAATACAAAACCACAACTATAATAAATAAAATCTGGAGACTCCCTCTATTTTCCTTCACATACTCTATATGTTTACATGGAATGCATGTGAATTGTTATACTACATGTTAATATGGTGATGCATATGCATGTGATTCACCTCATAATCTTCTTGTTCTCTCAACAATGTTTTTACATGCAAACTTGCAACGAGAGACAACTTAGTACATTTCATACTTTTTGCAAGAAAAGTAGGTAGTGATCCTTATTGTGTTAAAAGTTTCAAGTGATAAAGAGTGTTTAAATGTATATAAATTGTGAATTTGAGAAGATTGGCCAAAACGGCCCAAAACAAAGAGATTGAAATGTAATTTCACATCAAAGCTCCAAGGTACTTTTAGAACTATTTTTTATTTATCTTTGTTGTTATTCACCAATTAATATCAGTGATATTTGAGTCTAGAGTGTGACTTGTTCAAACTTGCATCAAATGTAAATAACCAAAAACTTCGAAAAAATTCAAACGGTACTTTAGACTTTAAAAATCCATTTGAGAAGCGATTTTTCTTTTCTTTCACTACAAACAAATAAAATATATGTTCTAAACAAGAAAATTAACATACTCACGCACACCCGATAATGAGAATTAAACTTGGATCTACTTGCCTTTCCATTTGAGAAGCGATTTTGGTTACACACTATAAGAGCATTTACAGTTGTTTATTATTCATCGTGAGATATATGGCAATAAAAAAAATAAAACGAAAAAATCAACCTCCAATGAATGTTAATTGAGAAATTATGTCTAGCTTTCCTTTGCTGTCACATATGTTTTTTTTAATGGACCATTGGAAAAGTTCTAAATTTTTTAAAATTCAATTCTCGCGAAATATGGGACACACATAAGCAAATACGGGATAAAATCAATATTTAATGCGTACAAATCCATTACAAATCTTTTAAAAGTTACTATGGAAAATAAATAAATAAATAAATAGGTACAGAAATAATTAATTACAGATTAGCACACGAATAGATAAGGTAAATTGATTGCTCTCTCTGTTTCATTTTAACAGTTGTAATTGGCCATTTTATATTAACAAAAATAATTGATATTATAATTATAATTATCAAATAATTATAATATTATTTTGTGAACAATAATTAGGAGTGTGAAATAATAAATGAGAAATAAAGATTAGTCATTATACCATGGACCTGAGTGCACCTTGTCGTATGCATTTAGTAATTTAATTTATCATCGCATATAACTGACATATATCATTACATATACATATAACTGGTACATATTATCACAAATAATTGAAATTCTAAATCTAAATTCTAAAATTCTAAAATGACAAAAATAAACCTAAAACGAAAAATTAAACCCTAAAAATGAAAAACTATACTCTGAAATTGAAAACTAAACCTTGAAATTGAATATTAAACTCTAAACCCCAAATCTCTATTATATATCATCACATATAACTGACACATATCATCAAATAAAACTAATATGACTGAAGTGATAGATTTATGGTAGCACCCTAAAATGGAACTAAACATAAAAAATGAAAAACAAACCTTAAAGTGAATAATTAAAACCTAAAAAATAAAAAACTAAACCCTAAAATGTAAACTAAACTTTAAAATGGAAAACTAAACCCTAAATTCTAAATTCTGGTCACATATCATCACATATAACTGTCATATATCATCACAATAACTGAATGATAATAAATTTCTATAGGGTGCCCCTATCAAAGTGCACTTTGGTGTATGTAATAAATTGTCGAAAAAAATAATAAAGTAACATTAATTCTATCTTAAGTATATAACAAATAGGATGTGATAAAAAAGAAAAATGACAAATAAAATAAAACAAATATAATATTTAGTAACAAAAAAATAATTTATTTTGATTTCACTTTCATATAATCTTCGAAGTCTTAGATTATGCAAAACTACTTGTTATATTTTTATATTACTTCTTTAAGTATTTTACAATTTATGCTACATGCTTTATAAAGGTTTTTACCGAGTCATTATAAACCGTGTACTTGGATGCACCCACTAATTTAATTTATTATCGCATAATTGACATATATAATCATATATAATTGGTATATATCATTACATATAATTGGCACATATTATTACAAATAATTGAAATTCTAAATTTAAAATTTAAAATTTAAAATCCTAAAATAAAAAAAAAAATCAATCTAAAACAAAAAACTAAACCCTATAAATGGAAGACTAAACCCTAAAATGAAAAACTAAACACCAAAATTGAATATTAAACTCTAAATTCTAAATTTCTATAACATATCATCACATATAACTGACAAATATCATCACATATAACTAACACATATCATCACATATAAATTGTAGAATGATAGATTTTTGTCGGGATCCCAAAAATAGAAAATTAAATTTAAAAAAAGAAAGAAAAACTAAAGCTTAAATTAGAAAATTAAACCCTAATAATGAAAATTTAAACCCTAAAATGAAAAAATAAACCTAAACTCCAAATTTTTATCACATATCATCACGTATAACTAACATATATCATCACATATAACTATCATATATTTACATATAACTGAATAATAGCATATTTTTAAAGGGTGCACAAAGTACACCAAAATGCATGTAATAAATTGTTGTTTTTACCTATACCTATCAAAAAAATATATATAGAAAGTGCAAGTAATTTATACATATAATATACCCAACCGAAACAATGTTGAGTGAATCTTTTGATATTATAAATATATTTAAGGGAAATTGTCAAAGTCTTCTTAATATTATATTTGCCAATTAATCATAAATCAAATTTTAAATTATATTTTAAGTTAAATAGTTTTTTATAATTGTTTATTCATTTAAAATCATCATATGAATATATCTCAACACCTAAGCTATGAAAACAAAATAAATTAAAAGGATTAATAATAACAATAATAAAAATATTATTATTATTATTATTATTATTATTATTATTATTTGTTGTAGGGTGGCTACCCTCCGCCGTCGGAGGCCCTTAGAAAAGTTCTGCTATCAGAAAAAATAATTTTCGGTGAATATTTTTTTAAAGATTTTTTTTTTAGCTAAAAAAATTCTTACTATATGTCTAAATATTTATTACTTCATGTGTAAATATTGTTGTGTACTTCTTATTTATTAAACTTTTTTTTTTTTGCAAAAAGAAAAACACTAGAAATCTTACTTGATAGCAAAATATTGTTAGGTATTTCTTACTTAACACAACATTAGATAATTTATTATTTGATGACAACAAAAATCTAATTCATTGCAAGAAATTTACTTAAAATTTGAAATTTTTTTATTTTATAGTGAGAATTTCTTACTTTATATTTAAATAAGTTAAAAGATTTATTATTTAATATGCTAAAATTTCTTATATTACGTTTTGAAAATTTATGAATTAAAAAATAAATCATCAAAAAAAACTTAGCGGACCATCACCGGAAGGATACCGACGGAGTGTTGTGGTGGTATTTGATATTATTATTATTATTATATTATTTATGTATTATTATTATTATTATCTTCTTATGATGCTTTTGACAACTGTCCAATATATTTATTACACCTAGAAAGATATTTATACGAAGGCCCTCTAAATTGGTAATTTATTAAGTGCACCTGAAGGTGCAACCTGTAAAAATTTATTATCATTCAATTATATGTGATGATATATGACAGTTATACGTGATGATATATGGTAGTTATACGTGATGATATGTGTCAAAAATTTAGAGTTTAGGGTTTACTTTTCCATTTTAGGGTTTAGTTTTCTATTTTTTAGGGTTCAATCATTCATTTTAAGGTTTAATTTTTTATTTTTATATTTACTTTTTCATTTTAGGGTCTCGACAAAAATCTATCTATCATTTTTCAAGTTATATGTGATGATATGTGTTAGTTATATATGATAATATATGATAATCCCTCCGTTTTAAAATAAGTGTCGTTTTAAAGACTCAATTTTATTATAAATTAAATGTCGCTTTAGAATTTTTTACCACTTTATTCCAGTTTTATTCCCCCTTATTTTAAGAAATATAAACAAGTTTATGGTATAGAATAACTAAATGGAAAGAATGAAAGTAATTAAATGAAAGTATTATTAATTGATTGATGATATGTTGGTCAAATATTGTGTTCCTTAAGTTTGAACAAAACTCTAAAACGACACGTATTAAGAAACGGAGGTAGTAGAATTTAAGATTTAGAGTTTAATATTCAGTTTCGGGATTTAGTTTTTCATTTTTGGAATTAATTTTTCATTTTTAGAGTTTAATTTCTTATTTTATTTTTTAATTTTAGGATTTTAGATTTAGAATTTCAATTATTTGTGATGATATATATCAGATATATATAATAATATGTACCGATTGATATATATCAATTATATACGATAATAAATTAAACTACAGGTGCACCTGAGTCCATAGTATACTATCTCCTATAAATTTTTTCCAAATATATAATATAGAAACGTTTACAAAAATACAATGGTACAATGTGCAAAATCTTACTCCGAATAATACTATAATTACATAAAACTTGGGAATCATGTGATTATTAAAATAATGCATTAGCCTTCCAAACTACTTAAATTAGTTATCGGATTTCCAGATTTGTTCTCTCCACAAGAGCCCCACGGATTATTGCAACAAAAATCTTAATGTTCCTTTTATTGAAAATGCAAAATCTCATATAGAATTAAAGTGATTCCCACCACTTGACATTAACTACGAGTGCGACCCCACCATTAATCATGAGGATTATCACACACAATCAGACCAATACATGAGGATCTGTACAGTTACCATGTTCAGTTAAAGCATTACAAATTTTACCCAAAAATGATTTTTTACCTTGCGCATAACCACTCGTGTGGAACAGTAAATCTCTATAACTACAAAGGTATGCTTGCTATAGTTGCTAGTAACGAATCTAATAATGAATTGATAATTTGTATTAATGAATCATTTTTTCCTTAAGAAAAAAAAACGCCTAATGGGCATCAACGATATCTTTTTAATGTAAAGACTTAAAGTATACTTAATACTAATATTGCTTTTCAAAATTACTTAATAACTAGGAAAATACAATGGTATAATTTTGTTAAATAGAACAAAGATGGAGAATAACTGACTTGACAGAAATGAACAATAGATTTTGTAACATTATACTCTTCCAGTTTTAAAATAAGTGTTGTTTTACAAACTTAATTTTATTACATATTAAGTATCGTTTTAAATTATTTTTTTTTTGTTAATTTATTTCAAATTTATCCTCGCTTATTTTAAAAAATATAAATAAATTGATGGTAATATGACAACTCAAGGAAAATAATTGGAAGGAATTAAATAGAAATAATTGATCAAATATTTATGTTTCTTAATTTTAAACAAAATCTCTAGAACAACACTTATTAAAAAACGGTGGGAATAATTTATAAGAAAGATTTTTAAGAGACTTTAGCATTATATAAGTTTTTGTATGAAGAAAAATTCACAGAATTTTATGAGTACGCAAACTTCTTAGAGAAAAATATTTTTTCCCTCCCAAACTATAGTCAATTTAATATTTTGATTCATAATCTTTTATCTCGTACACTTTGCTTCCTGAACTATGCGTTTTTATCAATTTACCCCCTGTTGGAAGATTTCGGCAATCGGAGCTCGGAACGTGATTAATGCAGGGGTAATTTAATCATTTTCTTTCGAAATTATTTTTAGAAAACTTTTTTGGCCTCCTGATCTTTTATTTCGTGCGCTGTGCCTCCTGAACTATGCGTTTTCATCAGTTTACCTCTCAATTGCAGATTCTGACAAAGAAAATCAAATGGAGCTCGGCATGTGATTTCAACGTGAGATTTGTAGGATATTTACATCATCTTCTTTCGCAATTGATTTTAATCTAATAGTCAACAAATAAAGTTTGGAAAATAAAATCAATACACTGTCTCTTATACACATCTAGATGTGTATAAGAGACAGGATTAATAAAGTGGCCAAGCTCGCATTTTCACGTGAAAGGGTTATATTCAAATTAA
>BMAC01000241.1:741498-774591 GCA_014905375.1 Phtheirospermum japonicum
ATGTAAAATTCTCAAGAAGAATTTGGGTTTAGATTCTTTAAGTTGAGAAGCCAATCGGGATAACAAATGCATTGTGGTCCAGGCATGGTAAGGGCGGAGATATTGGAGGTGGCAGACAGTGTGGAAGCAATTTAATTTGTACGCTCCTGAAGTCAGCAAAATTCATTGCACGGAATGAAACAAAGCAGTAGCCACAACCCACAGGCAATGGGGTGATGGCGGATGAATTTAATAACGGCAGCGGGAGCAGGAGATTTTTGATTTTGAGCGGCATATAAGGTTTCTATTATTATGATTTTCGATTTTGAGGGGCGGGTGAATTTTTTCTTCTTCTAATTGTTTTGAATTAGGAAATCCAGGAATCCAGGACTTGTGGTGTTATATTACTTCTATTCATGATTATTTTCATGCCTTTTGCTCAAGAAGTTGATGACCCTCGTATTCTCACAGACGGCGCCACTTGATGCGACCAAAAAATTCAGCTCACCAAGAAATAGGTCGTTGCTCCTCGAACTACCTTCTCGAATTTGAACGACATGCAAAATAAAACCAAAGTCGGACAGCCCCGACGTAAACCCTTTGATACTTAAATAAATATTTATATATAGTGATAAACGAGAGTTCTATGAAAGTATAAATAAATCAACTTAATATAGAATTGAAGCATGTTTCCTCTGTATATAGACAAGAGACGCAATCCCAATGTCATATTTTTGTCTCCCATTCACACTAAAATTACATAATAAACTCACTGACTTAGAATTAACATTCTCAACCTTATGCTAAGTTAACATAACCATTAGATCTCTCGCCACTTGTTAAGTTACCATAATAATCATGTGCCATAAAACCATACATACACCTTTAGCCCGCCGGGGCACATACCATGATCATATCAGCCTGCCGGGCAAGGCCAGCCTGACCCTAGGCCCAGAGGGCTTGGGCCTAGAGCCCCCAAATTTTGTGGGCCCAAATAACTTTTTCACTTATACTTATATATATGTTTAAAAAAAAATGAGTTTGCACTCAATTGAGCTTGCAATTTCATATCCTAGTCGGCCGCTGCTTATTAAACAAACAAAAAAAAAACATTCTTTTTATTCACATAACTCTCTGTTTACAACCCAAAGAAAAAATCTATAATCATAAAAAAAAAACTTCACAACCGACACGATATAAAGTTAGGGTTCATCTCCCGCAAATTGGACATTGAGCGACCGATTCTTCTGAGGTAATGTTCCTTTTTAATTTTTCTAGTTTAATTATTATTAGGCCTTCTCCTTTCAGCTTTTTAATATATGCTTTGGACTATATTTGTTTTTTATAAATTTAAATTTCAAATAGTAATTGTGGTCGATTATTTGGGGATTAATTCATAATTGTTTTTGTTGGAAACTAATCAACTATATATTTGTGGATTTTTTTATTGGAAGGGTTTTTTATTTTTATTATTTTAGTTGGAACTAATCAGTTTTATAAGATAGATTTATTTTACTTTTCTTATTTAGCCTTTTAATTTATGACTTGTACCAAGGTTTTTTTTTTTCTTTTGAATTTTAAATAAAAAAATCCAATTTGTTAGGTAATTTTAGTCGAATTATTAGGGGATTTATTCATATAATTTCTTTAATTGGCAACTATTCAGCTTGTTATTTGGGGATTTTCCTCACTGTTTGGAGATTTTTAGGGTTGATTGAATGTATGAATTAACTAATAGGACAAATTATTTTCTCTCTTAATACTTGTATGCTATTCATCTTTGGGTTGGTTTTGAATTTATGAATTAATTTATAAATAGCTTAGATGATATTTCATTGTTTGTTGTTGTATTAATTTGAATATTAAAATTATGCAGGTTAAAACTTATTTGATATGCTTTCTATTAGAAAGTATGCTTCCGGAGCAAAAAATTAAAAGAGAGAAACAGGAGAGAAGCATTAGCAAGGCTTCAAGCAGGTTCTTTTGACAAATTTCTAACAAAGAAGAGAGAAAGTTCAAGCAGTGCAGTAGCGAATGAGGAACAAGAGCAAATTCAACCTGAACATGAACAAAATCTACATTGCTTAGTGGAAATTGATAATGGTGAGCAGAAAAGTCAAACTATCAAAGAACCATGTGAAGACTCTATGTATGCCTTTGATGTTGATGATCTGGCAAATTAGGATAAGATTAAAATAAATGTCAGAGAGTTCTTAACTGAAAGAGTCCCTAAACGAGAAAATGATACTATATACCCTACAGACAAATCAGACAGACACTTTAGATCCTCATATTACAATCGTATCTTACCAAACGGAGAAAAAGAAGATTGGCGATGGTTAGTGTACTCCACTTCGATTAATAGAGTATATTGTTTTTGTTGTAAGTTGTTCAAGCAAGAGCACCACAAACATCTAGTAGGCCAATTCGGAGATGATGGTGTTAAAGATTGGAAAACTTTAGGTGCACGGCTTGCAAATCATGAAAAGAGTAGTTATCATGTTGCTTGTTTTACTAGTTGGATCAAGTTAGAAAAAAGAATGAAGAAAAATAGAACAATTGATCGTAACGTGGAAGAACAAATAGATAGAGAGAGAGAGCACAGGAGAAAAGTATTAACGGGAATACTAGCTATTGTTAAAAGACTTGCAAAGAACAATCTAGCATTACGCGGAGAAAATGAGAAGTTGTATCAGGAAAATAATGGAAATTTCTTACAAATAATTCAGATGATTGCAGAATTTGACTCGATGATGGATGAGCATGTTAGACGTGTTGGGGAAAAAGAATTCATTACCATTACTTAAACCACAAGATCCAAAATGAGATGATTCAAATGTTAGCAGGCAAGTGAGAAGTCCCATTATTGCAAACATCAAAGAAGTAAAATACTTTTCTGTTATACATGATTACACTCCTGATACTAATCCTGATGAACAAATGACTCTTGTGGCCCAAAGTGTTAATGTTCTTGCATCACCTATTGTTGTCGAATAATCTTTTCTGGGATTTCTGAAAGTGCATGACACATCCGGACTTGGACTTTTTCAGGAACTTATAGCTGCATTAGATTCTCTTGGGCTTGATATCAATGATGTACGAGGACAAAGATACGATAATGGAGCTAATATGAAAGGAATACACAAAGGGGTACAAAAAAGACTACTTGAGGTAAATCCAAAAGCTTTATATACCCCGTGCAGTTATCATAGTCTTAACCTCATAATTTGTGATACGGCATCTTGTTGTGAGAAGGTTTATTCTTTTTTGGTGCAACACAACAAATATATTCATTTTCTTCATCTTCTACAAAAAGATGGAAAATATTTAGAGATTATGTGACAGGTTTAACCATCAAGACTTGGTCTGAAACTCGTTGGGAAAGTCATGTTGATAGTGTTAAGGCGATCAGGTTTCAAGCTCCACAAATTAGAGACGTTTTAGCTCACATGAAGAAATTTAGCGATGATTCAACAACAAGAAGTGATGCTGGTGCATTGCTCAAACATGAACTAGAGAATTTCGAGTTTCTTTTTGGCATGGTTATTTGGTATGAATTATTTGATCGAATTAACATTTTAAGCAAAATTCTCCAGACAGAAGATATGCACATCGATTTTGCTATTAATGAATTGGGAAGTCTTATGTCATGGTTAGAGAAATACCGAGAAACTGATTTTGAGGATTGTTTGTTTCAAGCTCAGAAGATTGCAAATAAAATGGAAGTTAATGATGCATTTCCTCAAAAAGAGAGTCAGAAGGTTAAAGAGAATGTTTGATGATGATGATGATTACAACAATGTTGAAGAGGTGATGTTGTCAGCTATGCAATCATTTAAGAATAGTTATTTTTTGTATATTATTGATCAAGCGCATTCATTACTTCGAAGTAGGTTTGAACAATTTCAGATATATCGAACCGATTTTGGGCTCTTGTTTGATTTGAGGGGTTTGAAGTCTGCTGATAAAAAGAGTTTGATGAGTTTCTGTTCAAATCTTGAAAATTTACTTTAGCATGATCAAGTCTCTAATATTGACGAACATAATTTATTTTTAGAACTTAATCGCTTAAGGGAAGTTATACCAAATGAAACAAAAAGAGCAGTTGAAGTGTTGAGCTATATGAAAGATATCAAGTCTTGTTATCCGAATGCTTGGATTATTTATAGAATTCTTCTAACAATTCCGGTCACTGTTGTCACCGATGAAAGATCATTTTCAAAGTTAAAATTGATCAAGTCTTATCTTCGCTCAACCATTTCACAAGAGAGATTGAATGTTTTGACTATGTTATCAATTGAGAAGAATCTTGTTGATAAGCTTGACTACGAGAGTTTAATCAACACTTTTGCTTCAAGAAATGCAAGAAGAGTGACGTTTGAGTAGTGCCAAACTACTAATTATTCAAGGTGTATATATATATATATATATATTACGATGAGAAAATTAAGTTATTCTCTTCATACGTATTTATGTTACTTATTGGAATGTTGGTGTCTTTTTCTTTTTTAAAAAGTAAATTCAAAGGCCCCAAATTTATTTTTGCCTACAGCTCCTTCGTAAGTCACGGCCGACACTGCTGTCGGGGTCCATACCATAACCATATCAACATATCGTTAGGAGACATGGTCAAATAGAACCGTAATTGGGTTCAAAATCGTAACCTTAACTGTAGTTAATAGTTAAAAAACTAGAATCGGAACCGACTTTAAAGGTTACAATTACTGTTACAGGCTTTTAAAAACTGTGGAATCGGCGATTTTGCAACTGGTTCCTTGATTTTCTTTTGTTCTTTTTTTATAATGTGTTGTATTTATAAATAATTAAATATTATATATATAATTAAATATTTTATATAAATTTAAATAATATAAAAATAGACGGTTCCTGTTACAGTTTCTGAACTGTTCATAAGCATAAAAAAACCATAACTTTTTTATCCGACTTGATTAAAAAATATTACTACCATTTAAACTCGTAAAAGCTCGATAATTCTTATCTTAACCGACCTAAGGACGCGGGTGTTTCAACAACTAATATATTCTCGTACCTATATGGTATTTTGTATTAATGTCTCATACGCATATTAGTGCTTGATAGCTCCCGACGATATCCTAACTTTCATGCGTGGAGCAATTCACTTTTTTTATTCATTTGTCAATCTTTTTATTAGTATTTTTGCATGAAAACTACTCTAAATGGCGGCAACTACCAGGATTGCCCACCACCATTCCTTGCTGTAAAAATGGGGAAAACAATGAAGATTAAATTGAATAGACCTTTTTTTCTTTTTTTTTTTTTTTGGTTAAATGTTTTCTATTCAAAATGAACGGAATGTTTTACTTAAAAATTTGACTGGAACCATGTCAAAACAAATAAAATTCACCGGAATGTTAATTTATTTTCAAAGATTTTCTCAAATTTCAATAAGAAATTATATGTATATGATTTTATTAATTGTTGACTAACACGTAATTGCATTACATATGTGTATATGTATAGTTCAAACTATCTGATCCCACATCATTTTCATTACTACACATAATATTTTACAGTGCATCTTATATTAATATAATCTCCAAGAGTTTTGAAAATGAAATATAAATTTAACATAAATAAAATGCTACCAAAATTTCCAGAGTATTATTTATTGAAAAAAGAAAAACACACAAATTTCTAGATTAGGTTTTTTATGTGAATGTTATAAGAATTGTAATCGGTGTGACAAATTCATTTCTTAATATCACTTTGAACTAAAAATAAAAAACATCATTTAAATATAAGGGAAAAAAGATTTTGTCACCTGTACTTGTAGCGTTTTTATGATTTGTCACATAAAGTTTTTTTTTGTTTGTTATTAACAACACAAACTATGCGGGTTTTGTTCTTTGCAACCTCCGATCTATTTTCCGTTCAAAATGTCATCGGCTCCAAACGCGTGAAACGCACGCCCCATTATAGAGGGCAATTTAGTCTTTTCTCTTTGGGAAGAAATTCTTTGCCACCTGTACTTGTAGCGTTTTTATGATTTACCACCTAAAGTTTTTTGTTGTTGTTACTAACAACCCGAACCATGAGGGTTTTGTTCTTTCCAACATTCGGTCTACTTTCCGTTCAAAATGCCATCGGCTCCAAACGCGTGAACTGCACGCCCCATTATAGAGGGCAATTTAGTCTTTTCTCTTTGGGAAAAGACTAAATGAAGGGTAAGTTAATCCCTTTTTGATGTTCCTTATTTTTTGACAACAATTCTAAAAAGGCGGACATTGAGAAACATAGGGAGTATATTTGCTTAAGCCAAATTTGGTTTTAAACTTCATGACAAAATCTATAGACTACATGTAACACGCACCTGCTAAATCTATTATTGCAACATGTTCCATTTTAAATTAAATTTTTGAATAAGATTTTCCTTAATGTACTGAATTTTTAATAATGTTTGTTTTATTGAATTGATATATACTCAACACTTAAGTAGTTACTTAAAGTGATTGAACAACACAAATCACATCATATGTACACTTCTGTAACATAAGAACCAAAATTGAATCTTCCAAAGAAAATGGCCCGGTTGCAAGAATAAAATAGCTATTGAGAGCTTTTAGTTTCATCACAAGGTGTTCTCTCTGAGCCTCCATCTCCGCGTATTTCATGTTTATCCTGAGGTACCGTTCACGAATATCAAGTAAGTCGGCCTCAAGCTTTGATACCTTATGTTCGTTTTTTGCGATTTCTTAGATTTGCGATATCTTAGAATCGATTGAGCGAGCACTGCTAAGCAGTAGAACAAATAACAATGTTACTTATAGAATAAAAGCATCATGCATGTGCATATAAACTTTTTAAATATTATGTCATGACTTTGATTAATATTTTAGCTTACATGAATAGTACATTGTCTCATTTACTTACCTCTCAAGTTGTGATTTTATACATATCATTAAAGTCCAAAGCCTTTTCCAATTCTTTCTCAAGAAGTTGAATCCTCGATTTGTAATCCCATTGCCAGAATTTGATGTCTTCTGAGCCAAAAACCTGTAAACGAAAAAAAATAAATAAATAACGACCAAATTCCAAAAATATACTTTTTTCATAAAAAGCCACAGGCATATATATAAAGACCTTTGACAACTCTGTTAGCTTCAGTTCATCTTCTAAGGTTTTCACCTTCATCGCATACTGACTATTTGCCATTTTCATTTGATTAAGATCATTTTTCATCTCGTTGATCTGGACGCATAATGCGTCTTTCTCTACTAAATTGCCCTCGAGCCTTAGAATCTTATCCTCCAGCCCATTTTTCTTACGTTTGCAATCCTCTACTTCTAACACCGCTTTCTGCATGCTAGAAAGTTTTTCCAACATCGAAATATTTTCGCGTTTTAATTCTTTGTAATCTCTCAAGACAGACTCGAACGAAGCTTCTAGAACATGAGCTTGGAGCTTCGTTTCTTTCATAGAGATCCTCAGATCCAAGACTTTGTTTTGCATATCCGGAGCTAATGATATTTTGAACAATACACCGGAGGTTGCAAAGAATAAAACCTGCATAATTCGGGTTGTTAGTAACAACAAAAAAAACTTTAGGTGGCAAACCATAAAGACGCTACAAGTACAGGTTGTAAAAAATATTTTTCCCGAAGAGAAAAGACTAAATTGCCCTCTATAATGGGGCGTGCGGTTCACGCGTTTGGAGTCGATGACATTTTGAACGGAAAATAGACCGGAGGTTGCAAATAACAAAACCCGCATAGTTCGGGTTATTAGTAACAAAAAGAAAATTTAAGTGGCGAATCATAAAAACGCTACAAGTACAGGTGGCGAAGAATTTTTTTTCCTTACATATAAATCAACCATTTAACTAAAAAATAATAGAGTCATTCATTTTTAACACTGTTACTTTTGAATTGTCATTATTTACAGTTATCACTAATGGTCTCAAAAATGTCAATTTATATTTTAAATAAAAATCATTAATTTATTTTTAAAAAATGTCACTCTTAGCCTTAAGTTTATCAATTTAATGTTTGCATCTAAATTGATTGCACATTAATATATATATATATATATATATATATATATATATATATATATATATATAATTTTATAATATATATTATATAGAAGTGATGATAATTCTATAGTTGAAAATAACAATATTAGAAATAAATAAATGAATTACACAAAAAAAAATTGTATGACGATCACATACAAACTTTGTCAAAGTTTTATCCCATCAAATTTTGAATTCCAGACAAACCCCCAAAATAATACTCAAAAACTTCGTTACAAATATTGAGAAATAAAAATGAATCGTGTTTGGAAAAAACACACACACCAAATATCAATTCATCTATTAGGATATGAACTTTTGGAGTTACTAGGCCTGTTTGGATTAGCATTCGTTGGAATTCTAAATTTTGGTATTCAGAATCTTAGGGTATTCAGAAGTCTGTGAATAATAAGAGTCCTTATTTGTTATAGGATTCAGAATCCTTTATTTTTTACTGTAAATGTCAAATCATGTCTGAAAAGTGAGTGATAATGTATTATTATATTATATTTGATGTCAGATCATGTCTAAAAAGCAGGTGTTAGTGTATTATTATATTGTATTAGTAATATTTAATTATTTAATTGTAAAATATTATTGTTTGGGTATTTGATTTTTGAGTCTTATAACAAACGAGTATTCAGTATTCACAATACCGAATTCAGTATTCTGAATGCTATGGCAAACATGGCCTAAAGTTTTGGAACTTAAATTCAAAATAGTAAAATATTGCTTGTATTAGATTTTTAACAAATTAATGTTTTATTTTTATAATGTATCTGATCACACAGTACTTGATTTTATTGCACAAATCAAGTGGTTTGCACTCTCATATCAATAGTTCTATTTATGGTTAGTTCAATTTATTGTTGCACTTGAATTTTCACGATTTAGTCGTATCCATGTTTGATTGCAAATTACTAACTTATAGCTCATACGAACTCAATTAACACACTATTAACTTAATCGAGAGATTTAGTCGTATCCGTGTTTGATTTCAAATTACTAACTTATAGCTCATACGAACTCAATTAACATAATATTAAATTAATCGAGAGATTTAGTCGTATCAGTGTCTAATTATAAATTACTAACTTATAGCTCATATGAACTCAATTAGCATGATATTAACTTATAGCTCGAATGAATTCGATTTACTCGATATTAACTTATATCTCACATGGATTTCTTTTGATATATCATTGCATTGCACGATAAACTTGCATGACATTCCAAGTTTTGATTTTGCATGAATGAAACTAAGATCCCAAAGTCCGAAAAATTGAACACTAGCATTGTGGTAGAGTGTCACGGACTTAGACTCTAGCACTAACGACAAGAGATTAAGAAAGATGGAAGAAATTAAGAAAGATGGTCGTGGTCGAGGAAAAGGATTGTGGAAATATACTCGTACCTTGAAGAAACTTGGTTTCTTGAATGTTTTCTTGGTTGGGTACAAATGAGGAGCTCTACCCCTATTTATACTAGTTCCACTTCCTCAAATGGAATTCTCTAGAAAAACCTACACTACTCTCAACATCACCTCCTTAAATGGAGGATCTAGAACGTCCCACACAATTTTACTCCCAAGGTGGGCACTCTTACACCTTGACCCTATATTTACATGATCCATCTAGAGAATTCTGCAACCCTCTAGGCAACACTACTATTTACAAGTATAAACCAAGACATGTTTTATAAAATTCTATAACATTCCGGTCCCATCAAGCCTCTCCAAGGCATGTCTCACATTTAAGCCCCGTATTCTGCTACAACAGCCCTGAACCGTCCACATATTTCCGCAATATTATAGCAGCTTCCATCAGCTCAGCCCGCCCATGAATCTTCCCTGCCCGAACCCGTTAGAGAAAGTCTCGCACGTTTCTTGAAGATTTCGGACCCTTCATACATGGTGCCACTCTCGCACCATTTTCTCCATCTCGTGCACCACCCTTGTGCACGTTGGGCCATGCTTGTCCCGCCATGGGCCGGTCCTCATGCGTGGGGCGTGACATTCTCCCTCACCCATTTTGGCAACGTCCTTGGTGCCGTGCTCCTTTGGTCTGCAAGGGGCATCCAGGCTTCTCCGCAAGCTTGGTCACGCCCAAGTACGTGATCCTCAGTCCCTCATCGACCTGGATCGCTGATATCCTTTTCTCGCTCTCCGCTTCCTCCATTGGAACGGAGATTTTATTGTCCCCGAACATGTATAGGGTCTTCATCGACGGAACCAATGCCGCGTTGTGTTGCAGCATGAAGTCCAGCCCTAGCCCTACGTCGGCACCATCCATCGGTGCGACGGTGAAGTCCACGTGGCCCTCCCATGGTCCGAGGCATAACCTCACTTCCTTGGATACGCCCGAAATTGGCCTCTCCGGGGCGTTGGTCAACATGATCCGTGCGTCCGCCTCCTCAACTCGCCCTCTGAGTCACCGAGCCTCCTTCGTAAGGAAGCTGTGAGTGGCCCCCGTGTCCACTACTACGCGCACCTCGCGCCCATTGATGCGGCCTTGTGCCAGCATCAACCCATGTCCCGTTGGTGTCCCGAACCTTGGTGAATCCCCCGTGCCCTCCATGGCATTAACCACCCGAATAGCACCACAACTCTATAGGCCTCGTCATCCCCGTGGTGCGAATCTCATCCCTGTCCAACTCCCTCATCGTTGAAAAGGATCCTATCTTGGGGAAATCTCTCATCATGTGTGGTCCCTTGCACACATAGAAACCTTTTAGCTTGAAGGCATTCTTCCTCTCCCCGTACTCCTTATGAGGGGAATGGTTGTTCCTCGATGAACCAGCCGTGTCATGATCTCTCCACCTAGGGATGGATCTCAGTTGTTCCTCGATGTCACTCACGTCCCGTGGGTCTCCCCAACCTTTAGCCGGTTGCTGATCTCTTCAACGGGAAAGGACTGGGAAATCCACCAAGGATTCCGCAGCTGCAATAGCCCCATCGACTGTCCGAATGTTCCAACAATGCAACTCCTGCCTAGCCCAACGTTGGAGCCCATCCACGAAATGGAATAATGAGTCGTCCGACGACATGTTGAGAATCTGCAGCATCTAGGTTGTGAACTCCTTTACGTAGCCTTGGGTCGAGCCTTTTTGCCTCAATTCCATCAGTCTCTTACGCGCCTCGTACATAAAATTATTGGGGTAGAATTGTCATTTCAGCTGCCTGAAAAAGACCCCCCATGTCTCGATCCGACACGTGCCCTGATCGATGTCGACGTGCTTCCGATGCCACCATAACATTGCAGTATCACTAAGGTAAAGGGTTGTAGTCTTTACATTAACCACCTCGTCCCGCAAGTTAATACCTTCGAAATACCTCTCCATGCCTCATAGGAAGTTGTTAACTTCCCTGTTGTCCCTTACGCCGCTGAACCCCGCTGACTTTGGATACTCAACCGTAGCGGTTGAAACAGGGGTGCTAGCCTCCGTGCTAGCCACGAGCCTCTTGCACATCGCCACGTCCTCCCGTAATATGTTGACGATGGCCGCCATCTCATCCAATCGTTCTTCAAGTTTCGCCCGAGCATCCCTTATCTCTTGGATGGCCTTGGCGTACCCCTGGGTGGCACTCGTGCACCCTTGCACGTCGCATTTGATCGATTTCATCTCTTCAAGGACGTGATCCTCCGACGTCTTGAATGTGTACTCGACCCGCTCAAGGCTCTCGGTGAGCTCCCATACCACAAGATTTGTAAAAGATTCCTCCGTGCAAACATTGCTATGATCTTGAGTCTTCTTCCGCTCGGTAATGAACACTTCCCTCCCGCGGTTGTCTTCGATCACACCCGATCTTTCCACAATGTTGATCTTGTTTCCTCCATCCATGTCTCGATTTGTACAACATGATGCCCCAATCGAGCTCTGATACCACTTGTCACGGACTTAGACTCTGGCACTAACGATCCGTGCGGCCTTAGCTCCTTTCCGCCTCATGCGGTAGCTAAGTTAGCCTCTCGATGACAAGAAATTGAGAAACATGGTATTGTGGGTGAGGAAAAGGATTGTGGAAATATACACATATCTTCAAGAGACTTGGTTGCTTGAATGATTTCTCGGTTGGTTACAAATGAGGAGCTCTACCCCTTTTTATACTAGTTCCACCTCCTCAAATTGAATTCTCTAAAAAAAAAAAAAACTACACTACTCTAAGCATCACCTCTTTAAATTGAGGGATCTAGAACGTCCCACACAATTCTACTCCTAAGGTGGGCACTCTTACACATTGACCCTATATTTACATGATACATCTTGAGAATTCTACAATCCTCTAGTCAACACTACTATTTACAAGCATAAATCAAGACATATTTTAGGAAATTCTAGAACATTTCGGTCCCATATAGCCTCTCCAAGGCGTGTCTCACATTTAAGCCCCGTATACCGTCCACATATCTCCACTATATTCTAGCAGCTTTCATCAGCTCGACCCACCCACGAATCTTCTCGACCCGAACCCGTTCGAGCAAGTCCCGCACGTTTCTGGAAGATTGCGAACCCTTCATGCATGTTGCCACTCTCGCACCATTTTTCCCATCTCGTGCACCACCCTTGTGCACGTTGGGCCATGCTCGTCCCACCATGGCCTGATCCTCACGCGTGTGGCATGACAAAAGTCATACATAAATCTTAGGTTAAATTTTGCTTCAGAACATGTACTAAATAAAGAAATAACGTCCTCGTCCGAGTCCAAGGCCCAGTTCCTGTCCAGATGGATTTAAATTTACTAGTAAACTTAGAGCATCTCCAATGGTATAATCTGAATTTCTAATGACATAGCAAATACAATATTATTATTTAGAAATCTTGTACAATGGTAAATGTAAATTGAGTAAAATACTTAACTATTATTGATGGAGGGGAGAGAAAAATAAATAAATTAATATTAATGGGTGAATAAATAAAATAAATTGTTAAATAAACAATGTCTAGCACACAATCTAGATATAGACGGTGTGCTAGATATTGTCTAAATTCTTTCGTACAACATAAGAAATTTGAGTTTATATGACAAAAAATTTAACCCAATTCACATAAAAAATTAGAGTTTATATGATAAAATATTTACCCAATTTAATGCTTCTACATTGTCTAGAATACCATTTCATGCTATTTTACAGATAATCAGTAAAATTCACAATCTTGGTAAATATAAAAAATTAACTCTCTGTAGCCGTTTTTTTATTGGTCAAAGTGGTGAGTTGCCTTAAATTTGACCGACATTTTTAACTGGGCCGGGCATCCTGGGCCTCACGTGACCGGCCACACGTATTTCGAGATTTAAAAGGAAATTAAAACAGAAAAGGATAAAAAAGAAAAATAAAGAGAGTTAATTTACTGACTCAGAGCCGTTTTTTTATGCCTCTTCATTGGACCAAAACCCATGACTTGTGACACGTGTCGAAACCTCGCCACTCCCATACGCGGCGAGCCGTGGCCGGAATCGTTGCTGGTGGCGCTTACCATTTTACTAACTAAGCCTTGTTTGGTTTTCATTTTCAAAGAATATGGTAATTTTTAAAATTCTCTAAATTTCAAAAACATTTTTGTTTTGTTTTTTTACTAACTAAGCCTTGTTTGGTTTTCATTTTCAAAGAATATAGTAATTTTCAAAATTTTCAAAATTTCAAAAACATTTTGTTTCGTTTAGGTCTGTAATAATTTTCAAATTTCAAAATTTAGAAAATTAATCATTACGAGTTTATCCTAACATCGATAGCCGTTAGGACGATTTATTAACGTGGGGTCACACAACGTGACAGTTCACGTTTACGTATTTAAACACCAACCCCGCAACTAACGTATTATGATAGTATATAGTAATAATTCAAACTAATTACCTACATAAAAGCAAACACAAAAAAGGAAATTTATAATTGACCTTCAAAGCTAAAATTATTTTTTAAAAAAAAGAAAAAAAAAGCAAACAATCCCTTGCACTCACTCATTTTGACACAAAGATTTTTTGGTCGAATCTAAATAAAAAATTTCTTTAATTACACTACACTTTTCGGTATTCAGTAAATTATTACTAACCAAAGGAAATTCCGTTTTATTCATTTAAAAGGGAAAAAATAATAAAATAACAAAATTAGTCTGCGCTACCAATTACGGCGATCCTATAAGAAAGCGTTTACAGTGTTGTTTTTTTACTCTCTCCAATAAAAAGTCAAAAAAGATAAAAATAAAACCCAACTAGGATTCTTGCAACTCACCAAAAAAAGAATCCAGATTTTTTACACTTCAATTTCTTTCCTTTTTACAATTTCTTTTCCACTTATAAAATATTAAAAATCCCACCTTTTTAATCACATCCTCTTCTTTCTCCTTTCCTCTCCAAAACCCCATCTTTTGAGGTTTTTTCTTTTTCTTCATCTTTCTCAGATTTTTCATTTTTTTTCTTTTCTGAAGCTTCCCATTGAAGATTAATCTCACTTTTGCAGTTTTGCCCCTTTTCTCTTTTTTGATTTCTCATCCCCTCGTGTGATCAATCCTTTCAAGAAACCCCCTTTTTCACCCCCATTTCAAAGATTTGATTTTTTTTTTCTTCTGTGTGTTAAAGATCAGATTTTTATTTTCATTTGTTTGAAGATTTTTCAGCGATGGATAGTTTGTTTTACGCCTCTGTGAAATACACTGAGCACAAGCAAATCACCACAAAGCTCATTAAACCCTCCAAACAGGGCCTGAGGAAATCAAAATCCCAAGAATCAAGAAATTGCCAAAATCACAACGAGGCCCCAGAGTTATCCGAATTTCCGTTACCGACCCATACGCCACAGACTCATCCAGCGGCGAAGAAGATGATGGGCTTTTCGGGAAACAGCGAGTCAAGAAGTACGTCAGTGAAATCAGGCTGGAAAAGGCCGTTACTCCGAACTGCACCAACGGCAGGAAGAGGCCGCAGAGGCCCCCCAGCCAAGCCCAAGCCGGCGAAGCCGAAGGAGGTCTCGCCGGAGCAGGGCGGCGCGGAGAGGAAGTTCAGGGGCGTGCGGCGGCGCCCGTGGGGGAAATGGGCGGCGGAGATAAGGGACCCCTGCAAGAAGGTGAGGCTGTGGCTGGGCACCTACGACACGGCGGAGGAGGCGGCGATGGTGTACGACACCGCCGCCATAAAGCTCCGCGGGCCGGACGCGCTGACCAACTTCTCCCCACCTCCGGCGAAGGCCCCGACTCCGGTTGCCAACGTGTCGTCCGGCTCCGGAGCCGGGTACGACTCCGGCGAGGAGTCTCGCACTCTCTGCTCGCCCACTTCGGTCCTCCGGTTCAGGAGTGAGCCGAGCCGGTCGGATTCGGTTCAGGAGGCGGGGAATGGGGCTGATCCCGAACCGTGCGGGTCTGTGGACCGGCCGGTTTCCGATGCTGATCCGGTTCGACAGCCGGTTCAGGAGTGTCAAGGGGAGACTACTAGTATGGTGCCTGATTATTCCAATGACTATTTGCCAATGGACATTCCATTCCTGGATGATTTCTTCAACTTTCAACCGCAAGATCAAGTTTTGTTCGATGACGTGGCGCCGAGTTGTACCGATCACGTGAAACCCGACGATTTCGCGACGTGGGCCGAGCGGTTTCCGATCCTCGATTCGAGTTTCCAAGAATGTGATTTCGGAGAGTTTGATGATTCGTTTCAAGATCTCGATTCGCTCGATGTTGGTGATTATTTTCAAGATGTCGTCGATGATGTGGCCAAAGTAGATTCACTATTAATTCTATGAGTGTTTTCGGGCAAAAAAAAAATGGAAAAAAAAAAAAGAAAAATCCGCCGGTTTGCCAATGAAGTGGCAAATTTTGTTTACCGGTTATCGGCTTATTTAATTTATTTATTAATTAATAATTACAAGAAGCACATTTCGTTTGATCAATGGTTTATTAAAATTTATTTAATTTATGATGTTTGTGATTATTATTTACTAGTGTACCCAATTTCGATAAATTATGAAATTATCCCTAATTTTTTAAATTTGGGAAAATTCAAGAAATATGTGTATGTAATATATATACACATGAGTGTGTGAATCAAGAGTGGCATTCTTGTGCCACACGGGTAGGCGCAATTTACGGTTGAAAATCTTGACTAAGTCTTGCTTCACAAGTTGATACTGTGATAAGTTTAGTGACCAAAATCATTTTCCACCTTTTTTTATCGAAAGACTTTTTTGGTTACGATAATTGAGCAAACATTAAGCCTATGCCGAAAGCATTTATTGGGCAGAGGCAATAATTAAAGGCTATGTAAAAAGAATTATGGACTTAGGTATTTAAGGTTGAAAAATACGTGGACAAATGGGTCACATTTACTATTGTAGATTTGTGCGAGTTGGATGGAATAAATATTTTCGGCTTTTAAATTGAATTTATGGAGAGTTGATGGCTATAAGGCTTTATTTGCATGGAATGAATGATATATGACGTTAATTAAAGATTTCAAATCTTTGATAATAAATATCCGGGTTAAATAATGTTGTATAAATAAATAATTATATACTTTAATTTAATTTAATTTAATTTAGTCAAATTCCCTAACAAAAGGAAATTCAGTTCCATACGATTATACGATAATTATGGGATTTTTCTTCTTATTCCTATAAACAAGTCACCAAAATCTCAATTACTGATTATATAGATAGAGCCTATAAATATTTATTTTAAAATATTTTAAATGCATAACTTTGCATGTGAAGGGGTGGCCCGTGTGGGTTGATATGATACTGTGGGCTCGAAAAATAATTATAAAACGCTAACTTACATTTCACTCCAACAAAATTTAAATAAAAAATATATATACTTAGTCTTTAATCACGATTTACTGATTTAGTGTAACCCAATTTTTTTTTTAATATTTATTTTTAATAGTGATGATAGATTGTAAAGGTCAATCTAAATAGTGTCCAACCACGCGCCACATATTTCCATCAACCATGGAGAAACAAGTCACCCTTCTCCAATGATTATGTCTCAAGCCTTTTACACACAGAAATTAGTTCAGGCTTTGACCATTTCATGCTAGTACAATTAATTTGTTTCTATGTTCTCATTTTGGACCCGCCAAAATAATGAAAAATAAAAATTTAATGAATTTATGTTCTAGAAAAAACAAAGAATTGTGATGCTTGGTGCTTTTCTGAACATTGCATATACTACAAGAAAAAATTAAATTATTTATAAAGAAATTGTCACTAAAATAGATTTTTTTTATTATTTGTAAATGTCCACAATATTTATATCGACAAAATTGAAAATTTGATGGTGATTTGTCGGTAATTGATGTATAATTTAAATAAAAAAATATTTTTTACTATGTCGATATTGTAAATTTTAGTGAAAAACGATTTCTATTGGTGAACTGTGAATTTTATTTTTATCTTGACAGTGGGAGGAATATCAATAATATTATTGTAAAATATAAGAGAGATTATGAGAAATTATTAAGTGGCAATTAGAAAGTCATGATTGGCTATGTGTAGTGATTAGTAATAGTGAATTAATATTTATCATAGTGATTACTTTTACAAATTTCATAATGTCGGTAATACTGATTAGATTTGATGGTTATTGGAAAACTAAAATGATTAATAGTATATTTTGTGAGATAAAGATGTATATGTTGTTTTTCTTTTGCAATACTACCATTGGACTTGACTGAAAAATTGAGACCAGATAGAGTACAAAACTTTTTCTCAAATTTTTATTTTATTTTTACAATTTTGATATTGTGCCATGAACGTAGAGTTAATGATGCCTCTGTTATTCAAAAAATAATAAAACTTGGAATAATCTTTATTGCAGTTCGATCACTTGATTATTTTGATATTATGCAAATACACTACGTAAAAAAAATAAAAATAAATAAGTAATTGATACGATGACCTGAATGTCAATAGTTGGCGGTTACTAAGACATTGATAGTATGAATATTGGTAGACAAATAAGATGGGGTAAAATCATGGTACAATCATGTTGTTCCAATCACTATTATATTACATGTACCTTCTATATATATACACGTGAGATGCTACCTTTTCTGGAAAAGAACAATTAGTGACAACATTGACAAGCAGGTTTTCTGTTATTTTCGTATGTATAAAAAGATTGTTATGAGTAATTGTATACTCTATTCTAATGCAACACATATATCAAGATTTTCACAATAATATATATATGTATAGTACATTTTTCACTTTGTAATCAAACTATAGGAATCCTAAATTACAAAATTATGTTTCAAATGGTATTTCAATACATTAGTTATAAGTATATAAGATGAAATCATCACACACATGATATTTCAAAATCCCATTTAATGGAACTGGAAATACAATAACTCGAGTCTTTTTAATTAAATGTTGATCTTCCAAATCCCGTTTATTATTAGTATTATTATTATTATTATTGCGAATTCTTCGAAACTGCTTAGTTGAGCGGTTTGGAAGAGCTGATAACTTATTCACTTTCATTCATTATCTTTATATCGTTTCGTATGATAAGGTTTCCAATCAATTCCTGATCTACTTGTCACAAAAGACGAGCATCCACATTCTAAAATATTCACAGAGGTCCTCAGGCAGACACTGAAGAGAGGACGAACATAGCTTATTTACCTTTACAATATTGCAGAATAAATCATGGCTCTACCTATTCATTTTTTTTTTTCAAAAAAAGAGATTTGCATCTAACCGGGGGAAGAGAGAGCGGGGGGCTACGAGCCCTCTCCTATTGTTGTTCCCGACCACCCATTCCTCCTTTCCCCTTCGCTTGGTCCGGTGAGATCAGATTTCTCGAACGAAGTGAAATAATAGGAAGAGAAGACAGTTTGGTGGGAGATTTCTACTCATAAAACCCCCTTCACTAGTAGGGGAAAAATGAAACGTTTCGAAAAAAATTACAATTCATAACTTTTTCTATTGAGATGATCGCTGCTTGGAAAAAATTTCATTTTAATCTTTTTCTTTAAAAATATTTTTTTATATACTAACATAATATTTTATAGTTTTATATAAATATTATTTTTTAAAATAATAATGTATTTATTTATCAAAATAAGTGTTTTGATATCATTGTTTATATCTTTTAGGAAGTTTTTATTTATTATTACTTTTATACTTTTTTTTAATTTTTATGTATATTATTTTTTTTATTTATTAATAATATTTATATTGATAAATTAACATTTACTCATCTAACTTAACAAACAATATTTTACGATCACTTGTCAGCTACTACCAGCTATCAATTATCATATTAGCCACTAATTATTATTATTAATCTACTCAAATCAATTCAACCAAACACACCCTTTCTAAAGTTTCTCTACAGCCTTGTTATTTTTTTTCCCTTTTTTGATTTTGTTTTAATCTCAATCACACGATTCACATCCTACAATTATTGTGGTCAATTATATCTTTTCGTTACTAATTTTTATTATTATACTCAATAAACAATTTCTCATATTAATTTCTATTATATAAAATAAAATCCTAATAAATATATTATTATAATATAATATCATTATTTTTCAAATATAATACAATATAATAACATATTATTATCAAATTATGAATGTTGTAACAAGAAAACATCTTGGTAGAATGTTTGCATGATAGGATTTACAATCATAATATTATTGTATCAATTTTTTAATAAAACTTGGAAAAGGGCTTAGATGTCATGAACACCCCATGCCACTCACCCTGTGAAGTATTGATACGTCTACGTGTACGGGACACTGGTACGATACGATATGGGTACGCAGATACGTCATGTGTTAAAATTTTAAAGATACGGGTACGGTATATGTGTGTGTGTGTGTGTATATATATATATATATATATATATATATATATATATATTGAAATATAGTTGATTTAACAAAAAAAAACTAAAGTTTCATAATATTTAAATTTCAAATGTGATAAGTTTAAAAAATACATTAAACAAGTAAATTATTTATATAATAAAAAAATATTTTAATTTTTTCCTAAAACCTATAAACATTTGTACTATCTCTCATAATTTGTGGTTTTATATTATGATGAATTAAAATTCTTATTACGTTTATTTATTAAATCCAGGAGTTGTGACAGTCAAAATTTTATTTAAAACGCTGACACTTTATGGGTACGTATTGATACGTGTCCGCAGAAGTGTCGTATCCGGTAAGTATTCGGTGCGGGTACGGCATCCTCGTAGAAATATCCGTGCTTCATAGCTTACTCTTGAAATGACTTAATTATTATAATTAAGTGAAAATCTATATAGTCGCGGAACCGTAAATTCTTTATAAAATATGATATCAAATAAAATATAATAATATATTATCATCGGATTTTGAAATTTATAAAAAAAAAAAGAAATCATATTAGAATTCCCTTAGCAGGATTTAAAATCACAACCAATACTGGTAAAAAAAAAAACTAAAAAATTATAACTTTTCCTATATTTTTTAATATAAAAATATTCTACTAACCTATCCTCGTAGTGATGGTGCAATTGAAATATTATTGGTGAGTGGTGACATACTTCGAGAGTGTAGCAAATCTAGATAGACCAGAAATGAAAAGGATAGCTCAACACACAATTTTTTATATCAGAACCTTTTTTTTTTCTGCACACCCCTGCAATAAATATCACTGCACCAAGTGTAGTAATCCAAATCAATAGAACCATGACAATACAGATACTAGGCTCATTGCTAATTTTATCAAAAACATTTAAAAAAAATGTTACTAATTTTAACAATGTTGATGTTTATATACATACACCACTATTTATGTGCTTATCACGGTAGTCAGATAAATTAAATGGACTTAATATATTAATTAACCAATTGATGCAAAAATGATTTAGTTCATAAAAATAATAATATAATTAAAAAAAAGAAATAAAGATGTATAGTCCGAAACATTATTTCTCAAGCTGGCCGGGCTCATAAAAGTCATAGCCACAGACTTAATTATATTCGGTGCTTATGACTTCGTAACAGCGCGCCACGTGGATGCTACGTGCCTTTTCCTCCTTGAGCGTTCATCCACGTCATCAACCGTAAAAGAGGGATATGTTTTTTTTTTCTTCCTGCAATTATTGAGTTGCACACATAAATATGAAAATATATTTTTATGATCTTTACTTTTGTTTTGATATATATTTCTTGAAATGATTAGGTTTATCGTATTATATATTATTAATAATTAGCAAAATAATATATCATTATATATTAAATAAAAAACTTTCTTAAATTCGCAAAAATAAAAGCACGCGTGTGAGATGTGACCCCATATATCAAGTAAAATCTGCATAAAAGCGAATTTTGTTGAAAATCAATTGTGTATGGGCTTTACTGTTCTTCAGACTTCTATATTCATACCTATGCTATCATAATAAAATATCAGTAGGTAATATAATAACACACGTGATTTGGGTCAGTAAAAAACTGGTGGATTTATGGGCCCATTTGAGTTGGCCGACAAGCCGACATCTTGGTGTTGGGCTTGGGCCCTAATCTGAGAATATTTCATGCTTATGTCGAAGTAAATACCAGTCGCCACTCCAAACTTCATTAATTTTACTTAATTAATTACTTTTTATGTAATAGTTAAATAAATTTTAAGTATTCTTCTGAATATGATACTCCCTGTCCCAAAATGATAGTCGTGCAGTTGATTTCTCACATATTAAGAAACGAGTAATTTATATAGTTAAATTATTAATTTAGTTAGTACTTTTGTAATTATATCTTTTTTGAATTTATTAATGTCAATTAATAATTATAAAATCAGTGTTGGAATTAGTATATTTGTTATTAAAATCGTAAGATTTTACATTGTAATCATCAATTTTTAATTTAACATGTAGAAATTAGTATTTTTAAAATA
This sequence comes from Phtheirospermum japonicum, assembly GCA_014905375.1. Classification (NCBI taxonomy): domain Eukaryota; kingdom Viridiplantae; phylum Streptophyta; class Magnoliopsida; order Lamiales; family Orobanchaceae; genus Phtheirospermum; species Phtheirospermum japonicum. The sequence goes on from BMAC01000241.1 coordinate 763,414, forward strand.
TTAATTAAGTATATATGTATAAATAAAAAATTAATAATATATTAAGTATAGTAATTAGACTATTTTTTTAAAACGGACGAAAATATAGTCGTAGGCGAGAGGGAGTAGTGAATATTATTATTAAATCACGTTCTTCAATAAAAAAACCTAATCTCATTCTCTATTTAAGAGTAAAGAAATTGACTTTATGTCTTAACACGCATATTTTGACTTCAAGAAAATAATTAAATTTGGAAAAGTTTAAATATGTCAGATCTTTTTGCTCCAGCCGATGCATGTAATACTGAAAAGAAAAAAACTTTACGCACATCTAATCTCATGAGTTGACTTAGTGATTTATAATAATTTTCTTGCAAATACTTAAGATTGAAATAAGGATAGATGGCGTCGATATCATTTTATAAGATTATTTTTACGGTGGCGCAAGAACATTGTGTTTCATTTAATTATAATTATTATATCAAAAAATAATTATAAATATTGGTAAATAAATGAATATAAGTAGGGGATGAAGGACATAGTGTTTTTACGATATTCGTAGATATATATATATATATATATATATATATATATATATATATATATATATATATATTATACTTTATGTAGAGAATCACAAATTGCCAAAAAAGGTATCACAATATTATTTAATAAAAGTATCACAACTCTTTAGGTAATAGTATTAAATATTATAGTTTATATAAAAGTAACACAAAAAGCAGTAAATGGGTTAATTTGAATTAAAAATATCACAATTTTAGTACAAATATTATATTTTAAAGGTCTCATCGACTATTACAAAATGTATTATCACAAATTTTTTTTTTAGGTTTTTGTTACAATACATACTTGTAAAGTTAACATAATTTATAATAAAAATATCACATTAGCTTAAAGTATCACATTATCAAAAATAAGTATCAAAAAGTTTGTTTTGATTTACCATAAAAATTATTCCCAATATCTCAGTTTCAAGTACAAATATCACACAATTAGTTTAAAATATCACATTATCTACTAAATGTATCATAACTCCCTGACACAATAAATTTATATAATCATAGTTGGTGTTTTTTTGTTTTTTTTTTAAATAAAAAGGATTCAAATTCTAGGTAAATTACTAACCTGTAAATGCTCTTGGCCCGACACGAATTCGGGCCCTTGGGCCCTCAAGAGAAGATTTAAGTACATGTGTTGATGACGGTGATAAAAAGTCCTCAGTAAATAGATTGGCTTATTTAGGAAAAGGCTATGTGGATTATTGCATATCAAGCAGGAGGCTTGATTATTTCTTTACTTTTTTTTATTTTGTTTTATTAATTGTTGTTTTGATGAACATTGTGTTAAAAGCTATTTTTGGTTGATGCATCACACGAGGATACATGTTTATAGAAATTGAGATTGTTATAATTATTTCTTGTGTTTTCCAAATTTATTTATTAGTTGTTAATCATCAATTTGAAGTATATGTGTTTGAGAAAGGTGAACTTTGGTAATGGGATGAATTATTATTAAACTTTGGTTGTTTTGCAATTGATCTTATTGATGGGAAAAAGAGAGAATTACATTAACGTGTGTGGAGGCAATGTTGAAGTAGTACAAATTACAGTTAAATTATCATAAGTTCATATAAATATTTTAAGTAAACATATGTAAATTATAATTGTATATAAGAGTATTAAATATTATTGTAAAAGTATTATAATTTTAGGTAAAAATATACATACTATAATTATAAATATAAAATAAATCACCGTAAATGTATCACTAATCAAACTAAAAGTATTAAAATAATTAAACATTACAAATATAATAAAAGTATCTAATATTTTTAAGGGAAAGGAAATATGCCTTCTAAAGTATTGATTTTTTTTTTAAATTTTACTTCCTTAACTATTTTTTATATCAAAGCACCTCACAGAGTATATATTTTTTGTCCACTTGCCTCCTATTGCCTTATTTCGTCCAAAAAAAAGTACTGAAATTTGAACACGACGTCAAATATTTCACAATTTTTATATCAAAATCTTCTTGACAACAAATTAGTGAAACCGTGAAACCATGAAATTATTTATAATTAAATCAGGACCATGAAACCAATTATTTAACCTACAGAGTCCCGATAAGATGCACAGATATGATTGTAAATTCATTTTAATCTTCTATTATATTATATTATATTATATTATTTTATATTATATTATATTATATCTGCTGCTATGTGTAATCTGTTTCAATAAAATACAAAACTCACGCGCACGCACCAAAAGGAGAGGGAAAAAAGCAAAAATAAAATCATGCATTTTCTTTGTCTTCTTTGAATTTAGAAAAGTAGGATCTTATTGTGGGCATTGCAAATCCTGAGGGGAGCTTTCTTGGCTGTTACAATATGTAACCTTAACTTTCGGACATTCTCTTTGCATAATTTTGTTTCACACATACGTATAAAATTTATAATGCATTTAATAATTTAACTAATATACTTGATTTTACCTTTTCTTTTAAATCTTTTTTTATTTAAGACATTAAAAAACTGTTTGGAGTTTTTATTTGATTTTGAATTTTTGTTTATTTATCATGATTAATAATCAATTTTCATTATAATAACCAACGTTGCCTGTCTTAGGATTTTTATTTGATTTATAAAAATTGGTGACCTAGTGGGCTTAGGCCCTATAATGTATGGTAGGCCCAATCTTGTTTACCAACCAACCAACAAGATGATATGGGCCCATGCGCCAGCTTATTTTTATTATTTCTATTTCATTATTTTTCTAAAAGAAAAAAAAAAATGCTATGTTTGGCTGCCTTCATATATCGAAACATAACTTGATATTTAAGCTTTTATATTATAGTTGTGTTGATGAAGGACCTGATCCGCAATACCACGCTGAAATATGAATATAACGTAGCCATATTTTAGGGTCCATAGTACGGTTAAACTGGTATCTAATAAAATTATCAAGTGGTATTAATTCGACCGAGTTTCGAACATTGGTTAGCCACGTTGAACCGACCTGACTATGTTAGAGCCGAGCTGATCCCTTATCTGCAATGACACAAAGAGCGAGGAATCTTACACGATTTGGTATTCTCGACAGTCGTGTCGTTGGCACATCGACTGTCACACCTCTATTACCTCGGTTGCCATATTAGCTGCATGTTTGACTGACCGATCATGACAAATCATACGGATATTGCCGACCTAGCCGCGCGTCATCGTCAAGCTCCAAGCAGAGGCGGGACACTGGTGACCAAGTACCGACTAGTTAGGATGAGTCGGTCAACCCGAGCTTGTGCCACTGGCACGCGCCAGGTGTATGCCAACCGGGCAACACCGACTTTGTTGTGTGTCATCGACACACACCAAGCACCGCCGACCAAGTTCTTGTCGATCGATCAGACGTTCATGGTCGACTGAGTGCTGTCACCGGCACACGCGAGGCACAACCGGGCGGAGCACCGTTGGCCTGACCACGTACCATTTGTTAGACACCCACAAAGCACCACCACGCGCGACAACCGATCCCTCAACTCATCAGCTCGGTCGTATTTGGCCCGACGCAAAGTACATGTTTGATGATTGCCTACATGACAATAACCCGACATTTCAACCAAGCCGACTTGGACAGGTCAACAAGGGAACTTTATTAAATTGGCTCGACGCTGACAAAAGATGAGATCGACAATGAGGTGGTGGAAAACGCGTAACTATGGTTAGGGTTTTGGGTTAACTTATTTCCAAATAAATTCAACAGCCAATGATATCATGACATGTATTCGATTAGGTGTGCATGAGAAACCTATAAATAGCATCTCCAATAGAGAGAGAATGAGATAGATAGATTTTTAGAGAGATAAAGCTTGTAATTAAGAATAAGGATCCGACTAAGATCGATCCAACCTAAATTTTAGGAATAAAAATTATACACCATTTTCTTCATATATTTATGTTGACCAACTTCTTCTTCTTATTATTTGATTAAGTTACTTTTAGCTCAAACAATTCGAAATTGCTAATATCACTCAAATTTAAGGTAACTTATAAAGCACCCGAGTGTGTCTATGATATATTATAGACTGCTTTTATATTTATTGCACTTATCTTATACATTATCACTAGTGTCTTATATATACTCTTGTATATTTTTAACTTGAAGGTGAAATTACAAGAAATTTGTGATAAATTTGTGATAAATATAAATTTCATACTAATCATATGTCACTTACATATATTAATAAATGTATCATGGTCTCGGGTTTATAATATATCAACTCCAATTTCACTCATTGAGATTTAGGAGGGACACGTGGTCACGGCTCAAGAGTAAATTGGGATATAATTTGAGTTGAAGTATATCTAAATTGACTAAAGTGAATTCATAAACTCTTAATTGTTTCGTACTCCGTCTTATTTTTAATTCAATATATAACAATTTCATTAATGTATTTCCAATCAATTAATAAAATTCCTAATCAATTTTAAGAAATCTAACAATTTCACTAATTAATTTATAATCAATCATAGTATTTCTAATTAATTTTAAGCAAAAATAGAAAGTTAGAGTAAAGACGGAATACATTGATAATGATACTTTACTATCCATTGATTCCATCAGAGATGCCATCTCTAATGCAATAGTTTAAATTGATCATATGTGGCAAATGACATTGACATTTTATAAAAAAAGTTTTACAATGCATCAATGTTAATGTTATATATGTGATGATTTATTTTATTTATTTTTAGAAAAAATAAAAAGAGAGAGAAATAACATGATTGGATGATACCTTTAAAATTAACTGTAGACATTGTCAAGAGTAATGTCTAGAATTTAACATTACTCTTGACAATGTTAAGCATTTAATGTGCCACATAATTATTTTTATTCCATGCAGGGGTGGATCCAGGATTCTTCGTTTGGGGAGGCCGCGTATTAAAAGACAAAAATAATTTGGTGAAATTGCGAGAACCGACTCGTGTTATATCAAGAGAAAAATATATTTTTAACATTTTTGGTGTAACGATAAATTACAGAGGATATGAAAAAAAAAAATAAGAAGGAAAAAATAAAAGAGCTAGAGAGTGTTGAAGGAAAATAAGAAAGATTTGTTTTTACTTCTAAGTTGGTACCATTAATTTGTGAAAATATGAAGAAAAAAAAAGTGAAGAAAAAAGAGAGAAATGGACAATTTTTTTTTTTAGTTTTATATTGTTATTTTTCAAGTTAAATAACGAGAAAGAGAAAGGGATGATATTTTTAATTTTAAGTTTAATTGATGAAAAATAGGAAAATAAGGAAAACGAATGATAAAAATATATGAATTAGTGGATAAAAAGAACGAAAAGAGAAGGAAACTAAAAGGAAACAAATGATAAGAGGATTATAAAAAGAAAGATAAAAATATAGAAAAACAAGAGATAAAAAAGAAAGAAAAAAGGACAAGAGTAAGGAGTTGAACCATGCACCATTTAATAAGAAGCTAAGCCACAAACTACTAGACCAATCTACATATTTATAAATTTTTGGAGGCCAATATATATATATATATAACTACAAATAACAAAAAATTATAAATAGTATTAGGGTTTGGAGAATTTTTTTGGGGGGCCATGGCCCCCTCAAGCACTAAGGTAAACCCACCCCTGATTCCATATGTTAATTTTCTCACTTTCAACATTGATGAATCTTTTTAGCATTTAACCCAAAATAAGGGTATTTGTTTTACAATTTTCCATTTTTAAATAACTCTAATTTTTTGTATTATCCACATATCACATGTACAATATGTTTAATGTATGAATCTTTTTAGCATTTAACCCAAAATAAGGGTATTTGTTTTACAATTTTCCATTTTTAAATAACTCTAATTTTTTGTATTATCCACATATCACATGTACAATATGTTTAATGTATGGATGAGATAAGTTTCATTCTATAATTTTAAAAATAAGAAAGAAAGAAAGAAAAAACGTGTGTGTACCAAATGTGTGCACAATAGGTGTTCATCTACATAACCATGATCATTATTTTCGTTACAAGAACTACACACACCTAGCATTTCCTACTGTCTTTGTAGTCTTTGTTTGTGTTTACTACGTGTTCGGATGATTCTCAGCTTCTAATGGTTGATGTAGTTTAGTTTGTAATTTATATAATTTACACTTTCATTTGATGCTTTAATACACTAATCCATTGTCGTAAGGATAATTACAACACCACGAGGTTTCATCTAATTGGAAAAAAAAAATAATAAATCCAAAGGTCATTATTAATTACAAATATCCCCTGATGTTTGATTGTCTTAAATTGTAATATTGTACAAATGTCAGGGGCATTTCATTTTTCTCCTTTTGCTTATAGCTACGGAAGAACAATGTAAAACGTAATTAAACATCAATATTTTCTTTATAATACTTATGGATTTTTGACTTAATTAATTGATTATCGCTCCTACATAGTATCCTACATCGTATCCGTAAGGAGAATTGAATTATTCAAGAGCAAACACAATGGTGAAACTATTTTTTTTTTTATTCCACACATTGACATATCCAAAGTGAAAAATCTCAAATATTTTTTTACATTCCAACAACTTTTTTGTGGTCTCATTATTGAACATATACATTTTTATTTATATTTCATATATTCATATCCTTATTTTGAGTAGCGCCCACAATTTGCTAGAGTCGATTAAAAAACTAGCTCATTAAATAAATATTTACTTTTTGTGAATGAGCTTGTTTTCTCAATTCCACTATAGTAAAAAGTATTTTGGATCGTACTTAAATATAAAAAAAAATAAAAAAAATATCTCACTAAAAACCTACCATTGTTACTATTTGGAATAAAAAGTCTCGTGTGCATGCAAATGGATAATTTGTTGTTTAAGCATGTAAAACATGAAATATCAAAATATAACACACCAAGTAGCATTGGAAACTTGAGTCATATTTGATTTTCGGGAACGGTGTGAGAAAACTTCCAACTCGCAATCTTTAAAAAAAAATCTTAATTATTTCACAAAAGTTGAGTGTTTCTTAACAAATACTTTGAGATCGTGAAGTGAAATATTATGTAGAAACAAAAGTAGCTGAAAATCACTATTTGGTAGCGTTGACAAATTTAATCTAAAAGCTGGAAAAATCAAATTTGAACTGTTTGGAGGGAGGAAAATAAACACACTTTCAAAATTAGCTTTTGATTAACACTCGGATGAATAACACTGATATTTAGGAACAGGAAAAAAAAAACAATTACAGATTTCTAATTGAAAATCAGCATATTGAGAAAAAAACTAACTTCTTATCAAAAAGTTACGAAAAAATATACATATAATAAATTTCCTAAATCCAAAACACACCCCACCTTAGCTTTTAAAATTATATGAAGCAAAACGAAAAAACTAATTCATTTGCAAACACTAAAAAGAATAACCATTTTTCGTTTCCAACTAAAAGTTAAAAATCACTTTTTTTTCCCACACCATTTTCACAATCACCCTAAATACCCTGCTCAATGCAAGAACCAATTTGAGATAACATGCACAAGATATTTAATTGCAAAAATAAAAATAAACAACATTTTGAATATGACTAACTGCACACAACACTTTGAAAACATCGCGTCTTTTTCATTTTCTCCAGGCACGTAGATCTTTCAACCTCTATTTTTGTCAAAATTCACGACTTCACAAACCGATTAAACACTATTTCAAGCATAAAACGTGAGCTTTCACAGATCATAATATTTGTAAGTAAGTGCACCATTACTTTCTTACACTGCTAAAACAACCATTAACCCATGGCATATTTCTGAGTCCAGCTTCTTGCAGAGGTTTCATACTTAGACCTGTCGGCTTTGTACATATGAGCGATCTCAGGCACCAATGGGTCATCGGGGTTCGGGTCCGTCAACAGAGAACAAATAGAAAGCAACACCTGTAAATATGAATTAAAAAAAAAAGTGTTTCATTCAGAGTTAATTTCATAATTTCAGAAAAATATGTGTTGCTATGGCCCGTAAAATAGAACGAACCTTGGAAATAGTTAGTGCTGGGCTCCACTGTTCTTTCAATATGTCGAGGCATATGCTTCCATTGTTGTTTATGTTCGGGTGGAACACTTTTGTCCTGAAAGCAACCTGCAAGGATTTGTGGTGAGTACATAAGAAGGGATTATTACAAAAACTACCATTGAGGTTTTGTTTAATAACAAAAAAAAAGAAGTCTTTCAAAATTGCAAATAACCTCCAGACAAGTTTAAAAAATACACCACGAATCTATTTGTAAGATAGATACAACCTCAAAGGATATTTTGTAATTTTAAAAGATTAAACTAAACTTCAGGGGCATTCGTAATTAACCTCATATAAGAAATGTGAATTTTGATTTAAAAGAGAGTGTGTATTATAAGCAGTGAACCATGGCGACCAAAATAGATGATGTGGAATAAATACAAGGTCAAAGAGAAAAAACCTGAGAATTAATTATACTGATAATTAAAGAGAACTAGACTTGCGATTTTGTCTAATTATCAAAATAAAATAAAATAAAATAAAAAACACAATTATCTTTCAAATGACAAATAACCCCTGAAGGGTATTACAAAGACCCCCTTAAGGTTTGTATTTTTTTTTTAACAAATACATCCCATTTGAGAGTACAATTTGTAAAATAGAAACAAATATCAGGGGGATATTTGTTATTTGTAATTTTAAGAAATACTTTTTTTTTGTAACTAGACTGAACCACAAGGGTATTTTAGTAATTAACCCTACATACACTGCTATAAAGTTATACACTACAACCGTCTCCTTTCTTGGCACAGAACAGAAAAATTAGGTATTAAAAAAATTGACACACCTTAGGGGGCTTGAAAGGATAGTCCGGAGGAAAATGAATTGTAACTAGGAAAACACCGCCGGCATACGGGCTATCTGGTGGGCCCATGATCGTCGCCTGCCAATGAAACATGTCCTCAGCTACGGGACCTGAAAACATGCATAGAGTACAAGCAGTGATTAGCATAACAACTCGTGAAATTCCAAATTCCTTCAAATGGTAAAGCACACTCATGAAGAAGATAATAAGCATAAATTACATATAGTTTGAGATTACAAATATCAACACAACAAATTAAAGTATTAATTAGAAGAAAGGTTAAAAATGGAAACAAAGCTTGATTTCTCAAGAAGACAGTGTCTTAAAATTCCAATTTTAAAGGATGAGTGAATAATATAAAATTTCGAAAGATTTATAAAAAAAAAATAAGAAATTAATAATGATAACATTTGACTAGTTTTTAGTTTTTGTTTTCCCCCTTTTCCTTCCCTAAACAGTGGTCAGGACAAGAAACCATTTGATAACATGATATACATGATATGAAGGATAAAGGAAAATAACAGTAGATTAAAAAAAATTAAAAAAAAGGAGTAATCGATTATATTAAAAATTGTGTTATAGAATCCAGACACTAAAATCAGCATAGTAACAGTACAAGATACAATCAAGCTCATCGATCGACCCAAACAGGATTCCGAAATTGTTTGTCATGACAAGAATAATAACATCCTTTTGAATTGGCTTACTACTCACCAAACTCTGATGCATTTGTTAATATCATACAAAGACAAATGGAAACTCAATTTAACACAGTAATTCATATGCTCTCGATACATGGTTCATTATCTAATGGAAAAAAAGCCTTACAAGGCATTTTCAGTTTCAGTCACAGACAAAAATTAAATAAAGAAAGAAAGAAGTTTAATGTACTGAACATTTCTATAATTATTCACTAGTCTATACTGGATTATCCAAGCCAAATCCACCAGATGCAAAAGAATGAGACCTAACATTAATCGCAACCAATTAATTTTTAAAAAAAAATCAGATTAGGCAACCAGAAATTGTTTCGCAAGGATCTAACCAAATAAAGCAAACACGCAAGGTGAGAGACATGAAACCAGAATTACGTATTTTGTATTTATTTTTCCAGAGCTTCAAAAATTAGTTTCTCATGAAAATAAAAATAAAAATAGTAATATACCCGCGCTGCAGGAGGTAGGAGGATCCCTCTGAAGATCCTTGAGCTCCTTTAAGATCCTCTTCGAAGCCATGGCGAATTTCTATCATCCAACAAAAGACAAAAAAAAACACAGATCCATCTTATTCGCAAAACAATTACACAATAAATAAAAATAAAATAAAAATCCAATAGAATGAAAAATCAGCTCAAGGTGTTTGAAATTATACCTCGGAGAAAAATTGGATCTCCTCGCCGGCGTCGTTTCGAGGAGAAACTTCTCTCTACTTTGCAGGGGAAACGAAGAAAATGGAAAGTTGCCGAGGAATTGTAGGAAATGTTATTTATAGGGCAACTGATTGATGAATTATTTTTTCTTTTCTGGATATTTATTCTGTCGACATTCGCCTGCTGAGTGGAAATATCCCCAGTTTTATCGTCTGGGGTCCACACCTATAAATCAATTTCAATTATGGCCACCGAGTCCGATTCCGCAAAATTGGGGAGAGTAACAGTAAGAGTGACCTTGCTATTCTGGTTGGTAAAAAATGCGTATACAGTGTACATGCCATATCAAATTGTGTATATAGGTGTTGTATGTATAGGTCGTGATTTTAGGTGATTTCGTACTCTTAAAGTGCGAAATTAATTTTTTTTGAAAACCCGTCATTATATGTGAACCTAGGGGACTTCATCTTGACCATTAGATTGGATAATCTTGATGGTTGAGATCATGACATGTCAGCATGGTAATAATGTAAAAAAATGCATTAATTAATTAAAAATGGTATTTTGGACATATATCAACGTTTACAAAGAGCACTACATTGTTCTTTAGAAAGCACAATAGATTAAGAAAAAAAACACTACGATTGTATACAAAAAGTATCGCAAATTTCGTCTATAAACTGCAAATTCAAAAATTTGAAATGAAACTCAAATCTTCAACAAACCATAACTTTTTTAAATTTTATTCGTTTTGAATGAAATATATATCAAATTAATCACATTCTCAAGATCTACAATTTAAGATACATATTGCATGTTTTAAAACGTAAAATATATATATATATATATATATATATATATATATATATATATATATATATATATATATATATATATATATATATATATATATATATATATAATTA
>BMAC01000241.1:774990-842717 GCA_014905375.1 Phtheirospermum japonicum
AATTCTTTTTAATGGTTTCGCACATTGAAAGTGCGAAACCTATTTTCTAAAAAAAAAAAAAATTTTGATATGATTTCGCACTTTCAATGTGGCGAAATCAATTTTAAAAACATATATATTTTTTATATGATTTCGCACTTTGAGAGTGCGAAATCGATTTTTAAAAAAAAATTGCATATTTGATTCCGCACTTAAGAATGCGAAATCTATTTTTTTTTTTAAATTGTATTATTTGATTTCGCACTTTAAGAGTGCGAAATCTAATTTCTAAAAAAAAAATTACGTGATATTGCATGAGAAATTCATTTTATAAACATAAATTAAAAAAATTGGACTGATTTTAGCACTACAGTACTGTGTAAAAAGCACAATGAACCTGGACATATAATTGCACTGTGCAATATTAGATCTAAGGCCAGGATTAGTCCCTAGGTTCATATATAATGACGGGGTTCTCATTTGAACCCAATCCTATATATATATATATATATATCACGGGTAAGAATCTTGTATTAGCTTTATGTCCGATACCAGCATGCAACTGTCTTTCACCTCTGTATGTATCGGCATGCAAACGTCTTTCAGGTAACAGTGTTTCTAATCATGCATTGGTTCTCTATTTATTGTTGCAATTCGTTCATTCATTAAATCATCCAGCTTCAAAAAAAACTTTATCTCATTTTCTCTCTGCATTAAAGAACCTTGGATTGGATTTGCTTTACTCCCCATTTTAATTCGAGATATTATTCAAGGTAATGTTTATTTATTTCTATCTTTCACATTTAAATTAATAGTGACATATTTTCTTATTTTAGTTTTAAAATATAATTTATGACTAGTAAAATTATTGTTTAGTTAAATTATTATGTATAATTTTCTGATAACTAGTTAAATTGTTCTTTATAAATTATTGGTGTAACATGTATAGTATCTCATTTATGAGAAATTTGATCACTGTTTTAGTAAATGATGCGGAAATGCATCCCATGAAATGATGTTTTATAAACTTTTTGTTAAGTTGTTATTTATATTTGTGAAATTGATATTTATATTTATTCGTGCATTATATGTTCATGTATTGTAAACTTAAATTTGATAGGTTATATTATGGATTCATTTTATTACAAACTTAATTTATTTACTTTATGATAATTCATCATATTTTAAGGATGGCTCCTTGTCGTCTTCGTGTCATTACAAGGAAAGAAGTTAGTGGAGCTCAGAAGTTTTATGATGACTTTCTGTTGTACAAGGCAATGCTCAAAATGTGGGTCCACATGCTCTATTTAAAAGCATATAATTGCCTTAAAAATGTTAATCGTAAACACTTAACACGAGGAGTTGATTGGTTAAATACTTTAGACGAAGATTATCATGAAAGAGGCATAGATTTGCTACGTGAGCTACGATGTAAGGGTAGGAAGTCAAATGGTCCTAATTTGATGAAAGAGTTAATTGAAGACTGGAAAAAGAACATTGGGAGATCCGCCATTTAAGGAATGAGTCATAAGTTGGGAAATGATATTCTCCGATTAAGAAAATCCCCACCTTCTAATTACCCATGGCGAACCAAGTCAAGTGTAAAAAATCATTTGGTGGATCCATTTGCCCGTATTAAGTTCAATGTTGGTTCCCAATTTAAAATTTTTAGGTCATTGAAAGATTTGAAGAAATTGCAAAACTTCCGACACACGAACTTAGAACGGGTTTTTGGATGCTTAAATGAATCACTTCTTATGATTATTTATTTTTTTCTTTCTTTTTCTTTTTTCTCTTTTATGTGTTTTTCAATTTATTGTAAATCTTCTTGTATTGATCAAGTTCGAATGAACATAGTTGTATGACTTTTAATGTAACCACTATTCCTTATTTATGATATTTTAGTGGAAGTATTGATGTGTTAGCTTGGATTTTTCAAAATGAATCATCTAAACTTTGAATATTGGATTAGGTTTTTAAAACAATCCACTTACACCATTGGTTTTATCCACCACTTTGAATATTGGATTAGATTTATCTTTTTTTTGTATGTGTGTTGCATTGTCACTGTTTTTGAATTGGGAAATGTGACTGCAATGTCAAGAACTTTCGTGCGTACACTGTTTTGAAAACAAGAGAGCTTTCTTATGCCATACAGCTCCAGATGACAAGACAAGTCAAAGGTGTGATTCCCACTATCACTGTTTTTGAATGGGGAAGTGTGACTGTAAGGTCACATCAATTGTAGCTGAAAAATGTGCATTTCGTATTCCTTTTTCTTTTAATTTCTCTTTTCTTTGTGTGTGTGTTGCATTGTCACTGTTTTTGAATTGGGAAATGTGACTGCAAGGTCACAACAATTGTAACTGGCAAAGGTACAATAATGCAATGCAATCAAATGGAGAATAATAACCACACTATACACATATATCACTCCTCTATATATATATGTACACACAAATAAATTTATCAAGAAACATAAACTATACTAGCTAATAATGACTAATTTTGACGAAAACCATCCAGATGTTCTAAAAATAGACAATGATTACTACAATGCTGCACTCACCCCATGGACCATGGAGATGGAACGAGTCATTTTGGAATTTTTGGGCGCTCAGAATGAAGGTGTTCGAAGAGGTGCAAAAAAAGCACATGTTATCATGAGCGTCCCGCAGGTAAAAACTATGCTCGAGCGTCGTTTCATATTTTCACCCACTATTGCAGAAATTTACGACCGGATTGAAGAAATGGAGATAAGGTACGGTTGGTGGAAGGCAAGACTTTCTGAGGATGGTGTTTTTCTGGATGAAGAACGCCGATTGATCTGTATTGATACCACTATCAATAACAATGTCTCTAATTATTAATTAATTAGTTACTTACGATATTTATAAACAATATTTAAATTATTTTTTAATTTATCAATATAAATATTATTAATAAATATAAAAAAATAATATAAACATATTTTTTAATTTATCACTAATTATTAATTTATCACTAATTATTAATTAATTAGTTACTTACGAGCTAAATTTATAAACATATTTTAATTTTACTTGTGAGCTAACGTGCATGAGCAATAGTAATCTGAGACCCCCCTCTGTGCTTGGCTATCCGAGTACCAAGTCCGTTGGGCTCGTTCATCCTGTTCTTGCTCGCCTACTTCTTGTTCTCTGGCTTCTCGAATTCCACCACCCATCTCCTCCAGATTTTCTTGCCCACGCACGCGGGCACCCTCCCCTCCGTTCTCCACTTCGACTTTCACTCATGGAGACGGCTGCACCACGAGTGGGCCATAGAACTGTAGAAGTTACGCCGTACGATCTCCTATCATAATATACACTCGGGTTCCAATAACAGCGCCTCTGCAAAACAAAACAAAACAATTGATTAATGAAAATCATTATATATATAATAACTTTCGAAAATAATATTAGTTTAATTACCAAAAACTCGGGCCACCACTACTAACGATGAGACTCGGGAATATGCTCGTACTTCCACCCATCGGGATGTACACGAGCCTCGTGGATCAGCCAAAGAATCGTCGGTAACTTCGTCGAGTCACTGCGTATCCTAGTAAAATATAAAGTTTATTAGAGCAATATATTGAAATAAAAAATTTATTACTTACAAAAACTAAATTAAAATTACTTACCTCGGGGGACGACATATATCTTGATCATACCAGGACGTGGTTGCATGAGGTCTCTCGATGTACTAGCGTTGGGCGGGGTGGCTGAAACGATTGGTGGAGTCCTTGCCGATAAGTCAACCATATCATCGTCTTCATCGTCTAAGTGAAGATGAGATGATGATGATGAACTAAGAGAAGCACGGCCCGAAAATGGTCCTAGAGAAGAACGCCCACGACCTCTACCTCTCATATAAAAAAATATTAAAATTTAATCACAATTGAATCAGGATAAATGTCAATCCATCTAATAATCACTATAATTGATTTTGATTAGATTGATTGAATTGGTAGTTGGTGGAGAAAAATCTGAGTATATATGAAGATGAATATAGTTACGGGGCTCTAAAAAATCTCATCACTAATTACTTTTTCCGATGCACCACTTTAACTCTATCGTAAAAAGTAATTAATGATGAGATTCTTTCTAGAGCCCCGTAACTATATCCATCAATCTAATCAAATCAATTATAGTAGATATTATAGGAGTCAATGGAAAATTTAAGCACAATTGAATCGAGATAAATGAATTAATATAATTTCAACTATATATGTGTGTATCAGTTTTATAATTAACCTGAACCGACACTTTCACGGGCTAGGGCTACGGCTGCGTGCGCATTTTTTTTTGCTTCGCTATTTTCCATTCAACGAGAGGATGGAGATCTGATTTAGTATCCCTAGTCAACTCGACAGCTCGGCGTCATGCGTGGGAAGCACTGGGCGCAATTGGGCAAGGCGTCTCGGCAGCCTCGGGCGCTACTCGGCAGTATGGATGCAACTTGGCGCAATGTGTGAGTGTGTCGGGTGATGCTCTACGAGAGATTTAAGGCGCTACTCGACGGACCAACTCGGCAATGTAGGCGTAGCTCAGCAGCTGATGCGCTGCTTGGTCGGGTGTTCTTAACACTGCTCGACGATGTGGCTCAATACCTCTACATCAGGACATGGGGGCACGGTTGTACCCCCTAAAATTATTTTAAATAATTAATATGTAGCATAAATGTACAAAGTTTGCCAGTTAGTCGAGTATGTATCGAGCTCGAACTCAAACTCGGCTCGATTAACCTCGAGTCGATTTCGAGCTTTTTTCAAGTCGATTTCGAGCTTTTTTCAAGTCGATTCCGAGTAACTCACTTACACCCATATGTATACCCCTTCAGTTTCGTTCTATCTGTCGCAATTTGGAAAAACTTTTGTCTCATTCTATATATCGCATTTACATTTTCAAAAGAGAATTATGGTTAATTTTTTACTTTCACAATAAGAATTAAAGGTTACTTGACTACTTTTATTATATCACACTTTTAATTATTTTAAATAAAAGAATATTATAATCATTTGATACATATAATTATAACACCAATCATCTTTAATAATCTCCGTAAAATAGTCAATTGCGAGGATAGAATTTACATTTTATTATTTCCTTCCTCCTCCAAAATCAGTCGGGTGCATCCCATTAATATTTCTATATTTGCGTCTATGGCCACTTTATCAAAAGATTCAAAACAATCGAATTGACCAAACGAAATAAGAAAATGAACTTTTTCTCAAGAGAAGGAAGAATGATAATATGCCCACCAATATTCATCATCACACACATATCAAAAACTAATTAAAACCCAATAGTATTGTTGCAAAAGAAAAAAAGGATAGTAAGTGAGATGCAAACTTCTAATATTGAGAAGTAAACAACAATACTAGTCACTAGCCCTTGTAATAATCACGCTCGAAGAAGATGCGGGGAAGCTTGACACGTCCTTTGGGGTGATTCATTATGGGCCGATTTCTACCACCTTTTGGGCCACACTTGGCTGATCGGCCTGCCTTCTTTCCCACTTTGGAGACCGTCTCACCCATTGGATTGGATTGGATTGCATAGCCCGGGCAGAGCCCGGGCATAACTGAGACATTAAGAGATGGTGAACAGAGTTGGAAACAAAACCCTATCAAATTCCCATGCTGATTCTGATTCAGTATATTTATTAATCAATTGAGTTTGAACAACACCAACAGTAATATTGTATTATATTTCATTTCAAATAAAAATAATAAATTTACGAATCACACGAAAAACTTTATTTTACTTCCATAAGTACCTATCCTATAAAACTCTCACTCTCTATTTTTTTTATAAATAATTAGTCGTTTTCACCTCCCCATATTACAAATATGGGTACATGTATATTTATATTGTTCATTTTTTTAGAATATTCATTAAAATATGATTATTTTTTTTAAATATAAATTTACGCATTATGGTTCATATTGTTTTTTTAGAATATTCTCAAAAATATGGTTCATTTATTTTAAAGAAAACTATGGTTCATTTTATTATAAAATATTCATCAAAAGACTTATAAATTACATGTAGTTGAGATAAAATCCTCTTCTTCTTGCGGTTCATCAACGTATTGGTTTAATATTTCGTTGGCCAACTAACGAAGAGATTGGCTCCAAATTTGAAATTTGGGAAGATCGCTTTAATCTAAAAAGAAATGTGAAATCGCTTTAATCTAAAAAGAAATGTGAAAAGTTTGGGATGTATTTTTTTATTATTATTATTTTTTTTAAAGAAACCCAAACCTATGAAAGATGGAAAAATTCATGAGAGAGAAATACAATATTAATATGGGAGAAATTTATAAGTGAGAGGAGAGAAATTTTATATACATTTCTAACGGTATATTTTAATCCGAAACGACTTATATATATTAAACTAGAGGAGTAAATAATAGATAATCTTTTTACCGATTTTTTTTTTTGCATGTTGAGAGTTTGGTTTTAGTAAGATAGCGATAGGTAAGCCATTCTAGTGGTTCAAACAATCTCAATTTGTGGGAATATAATTCGTAGTGTAACCACTCTCAATTTTTTTCTTCTTTTTTATCAGAATTATTCTACCATGACCTTAAATATAGAAACCACACATAAATACAGAATTTCCCATAAAATTCTTCAAAATTAAATACATAGTTACGAACCTAACAAATTAAATTTCAAATGTCTAGAAGTAATGTCATTTAGACGTGAATTTCACATGTTGAAAAATATCTTGTCGTAACTTTTGTACAGATAATTACATAATTTGTATTTGTTATGTCCTTTTTTTCATTTTGTTTTGACTTTTTCATCGCGCATTATTAATGATTACAGAAAATCCAGGCAAAAGTTAATTGTTTACTCATTTTTGTTTAATTTAGATAAATAGAGTAGCGCTTTTATAAACTAATTAAGAATGAGTATAGTAACTTGATCAATATTTTTGGGACCATTATACAAAATATTTTTGTTAGTTAACATTTGTGTTAGATCAGACCATGAGGTATTTGATTTTTCAAGTACTCTAACTCAAGTACTCAAACACCTCTTATCACATTTTGGCGGTAAAAATATTACTAAGTAGAATCGATATGATAGAGTTGTTAAATAGCTTATTTCTAGTAGATAAGGATGAGCAAAATATATGAAACACAAATACAAACACCTCGACGCATATATAATTAATTATATATCGCGTAATTCGTTGATAATATTTTAATAGCATTTGTCTTTTGTCCGGAAAATCTTATTTTTGATAAATTATGTTGACCACTTTCCAAAAAAGGTACGTAATGTTGGCCAGCATCAAACTACATATATTAAGTTGACAAATTTATCAAATTTGGTAAAAAAAAAGCTCAATCGGGCTTTGATGCGTCATTTCTTATCATTTTTAATTTAAAAACTGATTTCTTATCATTTTTAATTTAAAAATTAATTTAGAAATTAATTTTTTATCATTTTAAAATTAATTTAAAAATTAATTTAATTTAAAAATTAATATAAAATTAATTTTTTATCATTTTTAATTTAAGAATTAATTAAAAAAATAATTTTTTATCATTTTAAAATTAATTTAAAAATTAATTTAATTTAAAAATTAATATAAAATTAATTTTTATCATTTTTAATTTAAGAATTAATTAAAAAAATAATTTATTATCATTTTAAAATTAACTTAATTTAAAAATTAATTTTTAAATTAAATTAAGTTTTGAATTAATTTTAATATGATAAGAAAATAATTTTTAAATTAAACTTATTTTAAATGATGATAAATTAATTTTTAAATTAATTTCTAAATTAAATTAATTTTTAAATTAATTTTAAAATGATGAAAAATTAATTTTTTAATTAATTTTTAAATTAGAAATGATAAGAAATTAATTTTTAAATTAATTTAAAATAATAAGAAATTAATTTTTAAAATTAAAAATGATAAGAAATTAATTTTTAAATTAATTTTAAAATGATAAGAAATTAATTTTTAAATTAAATTAATTTTTAAATGATAAGAAATCAGTTTTTAAATTAATTTTTAAATTAAATTAAATTTTA
Source organism: Phtheirospermum japonicum (assembly GCA_014905375.1). NCBI lineage: Eukaryota > Viridiplantae > Streptophyta > Magnoliopsida > Lamiales > Orobanchaceae > Phtheirospermum > Phtheirospermum japonicum. The sequence continues at coordinate 783,053 of BMAC01000241.1, forward strand.
AATTAAAAATGATAAGAAATGATTAAATCATGTCATGTAAGCATCAAAGCCCGATTGAGCTTTTTTTGTACCAAATTTGATAAATTTGCCAACTTAATGTATGTAGTTTGATGCTAGGCAACATCACGTACTTTTTCTGTAAAGTGGCCAACATAATGTACCAAAAACAAAAATTTCCCTCTTTTGTCCGCATGCAACACACGAAGATATATAATTATTTATATGACCCAATACTGTTCCCACTGCACCTGACAAATATGTTTGAGTTATTTTTTAGTTTAGAAACAAAAGCTACTTTTAAATTACCTATTTGCAGGATGATATTGATCGACAAAAATAGTTGGTGGTAAAGGAATATCAAATTTATTGATTCTATTAGCTGCTAGAGTAATTCTAGATATCAACGTTGCACAAAGAAACTTCATTTGACGGGCTTTACAAATGAAATCGTCAATTTACTTTATATTTAGAATATTGAAAAGAAAAAAAAAAAAAAAAAAGAGCAGCACGTCCAAGGAAACTTTTGCATTTTTTTTCTTATATAATAGATATATTTTGTCTCACACGTCTTTAGCCTTTTTTTGGTTTTATTTTAGGAAATTACATGCATAAATGACTGGTGATAACTCGGCTCAACCTTTAGTCTTATTAGAAACATACATTGTTTTTTCTAAAAGAAATATAGATGGTATAAAGGTGAGGATAATAAATAGCACAATTAATTTTTATTCTATCTGTTTTGGTTGATCATTTTATGTAAATTAAAAAAATAATTAGTATTATAATTATAGATATTAAATAATTATAATATACAAATATTTAATTTTTATTGAAAATAAAAGATAAAAATATACTCCGTGAAAATAGAAATATATTAAAATTCCTAATTTGAAAAAAAAGTTAGAACGGGAGTAGAATTTGGTTCATGGTAAGCATAATGGTTACCGCACACTTTTTGATGATGAATAATGATTTTAATTTTTTCATATGTTTCTTGATGTGTGGCGTGGGCTTGAAATTAACAACAACTTCTAAGCATTCTAAAAGTATGCCTCAATTTTCTTATTGTTATATTAATTATTAGTATTATATTTTATTATCATTGTTGTATTTAATGCGTGAATTTTCTTATAGTAGTATTAGAAATTATGGTTGTGCATATATTGATTCTAATTAATTAACAATTATTTGATATTTGACGTGCAAATTAGCATGGCAACGACATAGTAATGCGTATTGGCCAAGTGTTACAGGGTGACTTTCAGGCCTTGCCGAGTGACTCGGGTTGGCGCTCATAGGGTGCGCCAACGTCGGAAATAGGGCGTCGGGATGTGACGATGCCCGATAATTGGGTATGTGTGTCGAGTATGTTCGGCACATAGTGGGAAAAAGAGTGACGGGATGTGACGGTATTCGATTGTTGCCTTAATGGACGTTGATAATCCATTTTGTTGTTATAATTTTGGGGGCTTCGACACCATTCCTCATTTAGTGGGGTACATTTACAACCATTAGATCAATTTTAGTTTTTTACATTAAGAGATCTATGGTTGTAAATGTAAGGGGTGTGGAGCATGATGCCCTTAAAGGCACCGTAAAATTTTCCAATAATTTTATACATACATATATATAAAGTGTGTATATATGTATATGTCTAATGCCCAGACGAAACTTTTCCTGTTTTCTCACTCATTTTTGAAGAAATTGTGGAAATTACTCAATTACTTGGATTTGAATGACATGATTGCTGTTTTCTAGTTCGATCCTTGTTTCTAGTTATGTTATTGATACCTAAAGTTTTGCATGCTTATTGTTATGGCCCATGATCAATCTATAAGATTGAGTAGACTAATGGCATTTTGTATTAGAATCGTTAGATGGCATTTTTGGGTCGAAAGGTGACGGTACTTGTTTCAGAGTAATTTCGTTGCTTTATTCCACGGAGATGGGCCAATATTTTTGTAGTTTCCGAAAAGAAAAACCAAAAGAGGAAATATCTAGCGAAAATAGTGAAGAAAAAGGTAGGAAATAAATTCTACTAACTGTTTTATCCATTTAACCAATCAGGAATCGTTACAATCTATTTTGGCCGCGTTCACTTTGGGAGATGGGACATGACAATTTTATCTCATAAATGCGGACGGTTATGTACATGATGGAACAAGCCGTTCAGTTGGGTTGACGTTGCCTTTTGGGTCAAATGAATTACCAATCCCATCTGGCGTTCACTTTGGAAGATATATGAGGATTTCAAATGAATTACCAATCCCATCTGACGTTCACTTTGAAAAATATATGAGAATTATCGTGAAATTAAATTTTTTGCCCACATCATAAACATCGTTTATATCGCCAGCCCTAGAAAAAAAAAAAACACCAAAAGAGTGATTAGTTATTGGTCCATAATCTTTTTTTCACTAATAAAAAATACAATTCAAATTTTTTCCTCAAAAGAATTTCTATCTTTTATTCTCTCCATTACCATTTACTTCTACTATTAACTTCCCACCACAAAAAACCTTACATGGCCCTTTTGAAATTATTTCTTTTACCAAATAATTTTATATCCAACCACTTACCAATAAACACACAAATAATATCCAATCACTATCTCACCTCGAACTTGAAATAAACAAGATTCGGTTCAGATACAAATAAACCCAATTCGATTCACCTCCCTAAAATTTCCATTTTTTACTATGCTCTAGTAAAACGAAACGAAAAACAAAACCCGAAAGAATAGGGCTAAAATGATATATTACTACAGAATTTAACCAAGCATCAAAGTACTAGCTTATACAACAAGGACAACTTCAGTTTATTTCTATGGTATTTCCATAGAGTGATGGCAGATTATACACACACACATTCACTATTGTCTCTCTTTGCAATGTTATTTAGTAGAAATTCATAAACTAAGCACACGTTGAACCTTCCCCACAAAAACTATTCCTATTTGGTTATACAAGACTACATAAAGGATGTGTTTACAGTAAAATGGCAATCTCAAGAGTAGTATTTGTAATTATCCCTCTTTTTGTCCTTTTTTTCTCTAGACTCCGTAAGTACATTCATTTTGGATCGATTCATATGAAATACACATAAAACCTCGAGTTACTTAAGCTGATTTTGCACATAAGATATATTGAGAACAACTATATATACATACATATTCTAAACCGATAGAAGAAAAGTTGAGATTTCTTACTGATATCATGATGAATCATCAGTACATTTCGAGTGGCAAGTGAAAACCACCGTTAGCAAAGTACGTCTCGGGGTCAGTTGGTATCTTGATTTTGCAGGAGGGGCATCTATTCTTCTCTTTACGAAACCAATTGTAAACACAAAGGGAATGAAAAGCATGGAGGCAATCCGGGAGGAAGGATATCTGATCCCCAATCGTGAATTTTCGCGAACAAACACGACACCCACTCATCAGTCTCAAACCCCCCACATCTTCATGTTCCTCCAATCTAATCCTGGCTAGGCTCATCAAGAAACACAAACGTTGTACTACTGCGCGGGTACCATACGCCTTGAGTCGGGCCCCTTCAGAAAGAGCAACATAGCACAAGCCCAATGGGAACAAGATTTCGGGCTTTACGGCCCGATCGACGGCCGCGTCAATTGGTTCACCCTCTTGCTGCACCGTCCACAAATCGAGCCCCAAAACCACCGCAATAATCGCATCATCGTCTTTAATTGGTTGCCTGGCGGCGAAATCGAAGGCGTCGCGAGCCATGGATTGAATCTCGTCTTCGGACAACCTATAATCTCGCAGCCTGTGACGGATACTAAACCCTCGCACCCATGGCTTGTTGTCGGAGACCACCGCTGCGAACCTCTCTGACCCCATCATCTTCGTCTTCTCCTTCTCATCATCATCACCATCGTCAGCCCTAATTTTGAGTTTGAAATTAGCCCTAATCTCGAAAAGATACCTTTGCGGGGCCCTTGCTCTAGCCCAGGTTATCGATGTAGCATAAACAGGAATTATATCGTCGTCCCTCCAGAAGCTGTAACTATATTCATATCCTGATCGCGATCGACCCATCTATCCAAATTACGCACCAGAGGTCTGGGCTGTGATTTTCTTCCAAGTATCCATCGAATTCATACCAATAGATAAATTTCACCCAAATTAAGAAATATATTAAAATTTTCCAACTATACCCTTGTCTAATTTATTGTTTCAAAGTAACTTAACTTCAATTCATAAATTGTTGACATGGTTACGCATCCAAATTATTATCAATTGATCCCAAAATATTTAAAACAAAAATAAGTAATAAATAAAAAAATTAAAATAACCCTACCATAACATATAATTAAAATTAAAAAAATATAATTTATACAATTATATATACATAATATATTTATGTACTGGTTCATGAACGCCCACAACATCATGTACATCACCCGCGGCGAGTCGCGCATGCAGATCGTGAACCATGGCAGCCAGTCGGAGTTCGACGGACAAGTCCAAGAGGGGCAGGCGGTGGTCATGCCGCAAAACTTCGCGGTGGTGAAGCAAGCCGACGAGCAGGGATGCGAGTGGGTGGAATTCAACACCAACAACAACGCGATGATGAACACGCTCAGCGGCCGCACCTCCGCCCAGAGAGAGATGCCGGTGGACGTGATCGCCGTCGCGTATCAGATCTCGCGGGAGGAGCTGGAGAGGTTGAAGTTCTCAAGATCGTAGACGCTTTTTTTTTTTCAGCCGCGCCGTTCCCGGCGGATCCACTCCTCGAGAAGGGCCATATATTAATGTTGAGCTCTGCCGCGGCGCCGCCGATACTATTTCTCCTCTCTCTTTATGAAAATATCCCGCCACTACATCGAGGAGGACATGGTATTATTAATGGAGGAGGCCGACGATTAAGCGGTATAAGTTATTTCGGGTTCGGGCGGCCCGGAATCCAACCAGAAAGGTTCCAGGTCTAGCGCTAGCAGAAGCGGTGCTTCGTCCGATGGGCGGTGGAGGGAGAGGAGGATGCCGCTGGAGAAATTGGGTGTTTCGTCCGATGGGTAGCTAACGGATCATGAATTAACTCTGATCATGAATCACTTTGTAACGTCTTTGACCCGTTATCAACCTCATTATCGACCATTAATTGGGTAGCTAACGGTCTTCTTGAAAATAGTTTATAGTGGCGACCTAACTATTGCCGCTAACCGAGTAGATAGTGAATCTTCGGGTTCCATGGGCGTGAGCTTGGTCTAATGATCTCTTTTCGTCCCTAACCCTAACTCAAATCTCTAACATTATTATCCTTAAATCCAAATAAGTTCTAAATTACCACGACATACCAAACACGTAATAATATTTAAATAATATAAAATGAAGTGAGTAGACATTATAAAAATACAAATATTTAAAACCTACCTAAATAAGATAAGAATGTGATTAAAAACAGTGTTTATCAACATATATGACATAAGATTTTACTATCCGATTGAAATTTCACTTTCTCAAATGATTTTGCATATAGTTTCGGTACATAACCTAGCTAGTAGGCGATGTTTATTTGGCTAAGGAACAATGTCCTTAGCTAATTAACATAATCATGATTTCTGGAGGAACGTGTCACTATAATTTTAAAAATGAAATAATTTGAAGATGTCAAAATTAGAACTTAAGAACTAATATATTGAATATCAAATTATCAACTCAAGGATCGAAGAAGTTAAGATTTAAGGCTACGTTTGCCTATGCATTTATTTGGAAATTGAAAAATAACAGAGAATAGTGATTTTTGTTTCTCGAAAGAGACTAAAATAATGGGATTGTGAATGGATAGGGAATATAAATATAATAACTGAAGTTAATTTAATAAAAAAAAATAGTAGAATAATGATTGTAAATATTGGTAGTTATATTTATTTGATTGAATGAATAGTAAAATTTAAAAAATTTATGAAATAATAGTTGGTGATTGAATTATTTATTACTCATTTCGTCCAAAAAAAAAAAAAAAGGCATGTAAACAAAAACACGGAGATTAAGAAGATCAACTAAATATAATTGAGCTTGTAAAGTTTTTACTAATATTCCTATTTTACACTTATCTTTCTAAGTATTTTAATAAACAAAGTAAATTAAATAGAATTTTTAATATATTTTTATGTGTAATTATTACTTTTAAAACGCAAACAATTCTATTTTTGGGATGAAAGTGAAAAGAAGGTCTATTTTGTATGAATAGAAGGAGTATAAATAATATATTGAAGTGATTTGTAGGAAAAATTTGAGAATAAGTTAAAAATATATGCAATTAAATATATTAAAGAAATTTAAATTGTTTTTTTTTCTTCTAAAAATCAAATGATAGACAATAGTAGATTTTTAAGACATCAATAACTAATAAGCTGAGAATTTGGAAATGCTTTTTTATTAATTTAATCTAATTTTAATACAAAAATTGATGTTTTTATAAATAGTCAGTAAAAAGAGAGTAGTAATTTGAAATTGCAAGGATAGACTGCTAATTAACTTTTGAAAAGTGGGCAAAAGCCTATGTGGACAGCTGAGACAGAATAGGAGGGCTTTTTAGTGGTGCAGTGCAGTGTGAACATTAATGGGAAGGACTGACATCAGATTGTATCTCTCTCACTCCATTTGCGTGTGTGAAAAGTAACGAGGCAGGACTCTCACCCCTCTCTCCGTCTGGCGCGAAAAACGCAAAAGGACAAATATCATATGAAAATAGAATCTAAGGGTATTTTGGGAATAATATTGTAGGTTCAGTTTTTTTTCAGAATTTTGAAAATGGGCGAAAATAGTGAGGGAAAAAATTGAGAAAAGTATTTCTAAGTGAGTGAATTAATATGAGATCAAAGTTATCAAAGTTAATTTAATATAAAAATGAAATATTGAAAATTATTAGTAGTTAAAGTTATATAAGTATGTGAATATAGGTAAAATTTATGAAAAATTATGCAATAATAATTGATGATTGAAAGATTAATTAATAAAATGTATTGAAATCAGTGATGTGTAAAAATTGAAAGTAAGTTAAGTTTATAAATATCTAAATAATTTTTTGAAAAAAAATTAAAATAAAAATCTTAAGAAATGAAATGGTACATGTGTAGATGAGAGTTAAAAAGGCAACATAATTCACTCTCTTGCGAACTCAAATTAGAAGAAGAATGTCATACAGAAAAATAAATAATAATAATAGTGAATAAAATCACTTTATATGTGTATACATGTGAGAGAGAGAGAGGGCCATAGGTATCTGTATAATTGTATTTCATATATTTAGAAAGAGTTATAAAAAGCAATATACCCAACCGACCCAAGTGAGAGCCAGGGTAAACTGGTACATTTTATACCCATCCACCATATTTCTCTCACCGTTTCGTCTCCCATCTCTCAGCCATAATTTCTCTCTCTAAAATCTTCATCCTCTCACCATTCCCCTTCATCCTCTCAGCCATGAACCTTCTAACAATACTTACTATACTTTTCCTGGCCGTAGCCGAAACATCATCAACCCAGTGCGGCGGAGCTGCCCCAACGCCACCGTGCTCGGTAGCTCCACAAACTACGCTGCCGTGCTCTGCAGCTCCACAAACTACGCCGCCGTGCTCGGCAGCTCCACAAACTACTCCGCCGTGCTCGGCAGATCCACAAACTACTCCGCCGTGCGGGTCTGTGCAAACGCCGCCGCCGCCGCCCACAGATTCCGTCGAAGATCCACAAGCGACTAGTGAAATGCATGCTCGGTCTCATAATGAGACAGTTTATGTCACATCTCCCATGTCGAACTCGAGCATGACGGTGATTGGGTGCAGCGATGATGGTTGTGGTGCAGCGTCAGTTTTAATTGACACCGGTGGGCTCCGTACAGAGGCGGATGTAACATTGGAGGTTAGTTTGACCAGGGCTATACCGTGGAAATTAAAATAATAAGATGCATTTCAGCTGATGTTGTTGTTAATTAGGCTATCTCAAGGGTAGTAATTGTAATTATCCCACAGAACTGTGTTTAGACTGATTTTTTTCACTGATAATTAGGCATTGCAAGGGTAGTTTTTGTAACCATCCCTGTTTTTTTTAGGTTAAATTCTGATAATTTTATATTTTAATCACAGCCTGAAGAGGAGATAAATTCACCTGTGGAAGAGACTAGCATGGTGAGCATTTTTGGGATTTTAAGTTTTAATATATGATTTATAAATTAATTAATATTTTGCTTAACTGATAATCTAATTCTGTGCTTGAATAAACTGTATGAGATGCACTTAAAAAGGATAAAAACTTAAAAAGTTGAAAGTAATCATGAGTAGTTTGAACAGGGCTGTACAATGGAAATAAAAATAATAAGATATGGTTCAGCTGTTGTTAATTAGGCTATCTCAAGGTAGTAATTGTAATTATCCCTTGGTAAAATGTGTTTAGACTGGTTTTTTTCACTGATAATTAGGCATCCCAAGGGTAGTTTTTGTACTATCCCTGTTTTTTTTTTTTTTTAAGGTTAAATTGTGATAATTTTATATTTTAATCACAGCCTGAAGAGGAGATAAATCCACCTGTGGAAGAGACTAGCATGGTGAGCATTTTTGGGATTTTTAAGTTTTAATATATGATTTATAAATTAATTAATATTTTGCTTAACTGATAATCTAATTCTGTGCTTGAATAAACCGTATGAGATGCACTTAAAAAGGGGTAAAAACTTAAAAAGTTGAAAGCAATAGCTGAATAGTTTGACCAGGGCTGTACAGTGGAAATTAAAATAATAAGATATGATTCAGTTGTTGTTAATTAGGCTATCTCAAGGGTAGTAATTGTAATTATCCCATAGTATACTAATTAGGCATTGCAAGGGTAGTTTCTTCTGTAACTATCCCCTGTTTTTTTTTTTTTTTTGGGTTCTATATTGTAATCACAGCCTGACAAGGAGATAAATCCACCTGTGGAGGAGACATGAGCATTTTAGGGATTTTTAAGTCTTTATTAATGATTTATAATTAATTAATATTTTGCTTAATTGATAATCTAATTCTATGCTTGAATAAACTGTATGAGATGTAATTGCTGAATAGTTTGACCAGGGCTGTATAGTGGAAATTAAAATAATAAGATATGGTTTAATTGTTGTTAATTAGGCTATCTCAAGGGTAGTAATTGTAATTATCCCTTAGTAAATTTTTTTTTTTGGTTAAATTCTGATAATTCTAATTGTAATCACAGCCTGACGAGGAGATAAATCCACCTGTGGAGGAGACTAGCATGGTGAGCATCTTTGGGATTTTTAAGTTTTAATAAATGATTTATAAATTAGTTAATATTTTGCTTAATTGATAATCTAATTTCAGGATGATATTTCTGAAGAACTGGTCAGTGAGATCTTATACTGCCTCCCTCAGATTGACCAAATTCGTGCCACATTTGTGTGTCGGAGTTGGCGGGACATTTGTCAAAGGAATATCGACGCTTTCAAGGTTTTTTCAGACATCAAGGACTTGGCGGAAATACTACTCTCGTATATTCGAGGGATGCCTCAGCCCAACATGGCTGCCCTCCTAGTCTCGTTTGACCAGGAAACGTTTTATGAGAATAAACTTTGGGTAGCTGAATTGGAAGGCTTGATTGGAATTCCACGGACCGAGTGGACCATTGAGAGCATCCAGGCCATAGCCAGCAGTGAATTTCTGCCAATCACCCCGAGCCTTGTTTCTTATAGTCGAGGGGAGCAATGGAGGAAGACTGCGAGTTTTATTAAAAGAGTACAAAAAACTGAAAGAGCAGTTGATGAAGGAAGAAGGAAAAGAAGAAGCTGGGGGTGAAGAAGAAGAATCTGATGTGGCTGAAACAAGCAAAGGCAGAATCGGATTTGATATCAGGCTTTCTAATGCTCTCTCTGATATTTTAGTTTAATGCATTATGATGCTTGGCGTTTTGAGATTTTAATTTGATGGAAGCCTGAGGATTTGTTTACTATGATACCCCTGAAAATCTGATTTTGGTTCTTAAAGTTTCAAGATTGAAAGAGACAGAGAGAAAGCAAGAAGACTTGAATTTGGATGGTAACAATAAATGAATGCCTGAGATGATAAATGTATACAATCAGTAGTACATTATAAAGAATGCCGAGCAATTGTAGAAGAATCGGTTGATCTCAACTTAGAATCATACATAAACAATGAAATAACTAGGAAAAAAAAAATTCTCATTTCCTATTTTGAGTGAAAATATGGAATAAGAATATATAGTGATAAAACTTGTTTGGTGACATTTAAGGAAATTATATTCAAGACCGACCGAACAAAGTTACCAATAGATGAATTCCGAGTTGAACCAAAAACAAACAAAACTAGCTGTTTTATAACGAATTCAAGATACATACAAGTGTGATTCATGATTGTTTAGGGCTCCCACACAGTTATCAACGAACATATAATATCATGTCATGATCACAGCTCGACCTCAAAGAGGCACGCTTTCATCTTGTTTCCGCTGCCGATGGACAATAAACTCTTCGTCTCCATTTTCCAGTTCCGAACTGCTACACTGGTTAAGCTCCTCTGTGAATAAGGTTCTTGAAGCAGTCACTTTGAAATCTGTTGAGAAATTTATTCTTGGCAATAATTCCTATTTTGTTATTTGCCTTTCTTGGGCACAAAATAAGTTAGGAAACTAGATATAGGTCAATATTATGTTTTCAAGTTTATGCACAAGACTTTAATTATGTCTAAATTGTGTTTAGAATTTGTTTTTAGGTATTTACAAAGTTTAGGATTTTAGAATTGTTTATTTAAGACATTAGAAATCCTAAAACTTGGACACACGATTTTTAGAGGATTGACGCACGGATCTCTCGAAGACGCAAGACGACGCACAAGAGAAGAAGAACACGAAGAAGAAAACTACTTGGAGCCAACGTTCGTGAGAAACAAGATTTTTGAAGTTGCGTAACCGACGGAAGAGATCTTGCCATTCCGCCAACAAGTATTTAGTATCAAGTTTCTTGATATTTAGTTTTCATATATTACTTTATATTTTGTATTGAACGTGAAGTGAAAGTAATATAGTTTTTGGGTTTGTACACCCAAGTTCACAAGTATTTACTTGTGAACTGAATTTGTTTAATTATGTTCTCATATTTTAAATTCCACTGCATAAATTTACGTTACTCTGGTCGATGTTGTTAACTGGTGTTGTTAACATTGATTAACAACATCGTGAATTTGAGAATTATTCATATATCCATAAACCTTCTAATGTTACAATTGGCATCTAGAGCGGGTTACTTAACCTTTCAAGTATTGATCCTTATTTTTTAGGTGCTATGGATGCTCAAGGCAACTCGAGGCCTTTAACCTTAATGGTGAGAATTACTCTCTCTGAAAACAGAGGATGAGGTGGCACTTGAAGAGCATGGATGAACGTGTTTGGAAGACCGTCCTTATTGGATGGGAAAAGTCACGTGTCACGGATGGCGAGGGCGATGCCATTCCCAAGAAAGAGGAAGATTGGACTGCTGACGAAGCAGCAGCTGCAAATTGGAACTCTAAATGCATCAACGCCTTGTGTGGCTATATAGATGCAAGCTACTATCGAATCATCAAAAATTGTGAYTCAGCAAAGGATGCATGGGACGCACTCCAAAGGGTATGTGAAGGAACAACAAGCGTGAAGAAATCCAGACTAAGAATGCTCTTGTCCACATTCGAGGCTATGCGAATGAATGAGAAAGAATCTATCATGGACTACTCTGTGAGATTGGCGGAGATAACAGAGGAGTGCAGAGAGATGGGTGAACCCATAACTAATTCCCGTCTTGTAGGAAAATTGCTAAGATCCATTACAAAGAATTATAGCATGAAGGTGGTGGCAATAGAAGAATCCAAGGATGTTGATAACATCGATTTCAACACCTTAGTTGGAAACCTCAAGCAATACGAGATGGAACACGTCACCTCTAGCTCGAAAGAGAAGAATGTTGCTTATCCTTCCGATTTAATTGCAGTCGATGATGAAGATGACGATGAATTCGATTTTAATGGGATTGTTAAAAAGATGGAGTCGACCACTCTCGAAGAAGATGAACTGGCCCTTGTGACTCAACGCTTCAACAAATTCTTGAAGAAGAAGAACAACTCTGGAAGCTCAAGTACAAGGAACAGGACACAAACATCCACTCCAAAGTTCARTGAACGTACTCTTCCACGATCTCAGTCCACAAATTCAATTCTCAATGTGTCAAGTTCAACGAAACCTCTCAACGAGATTCAATGCCACGAATGCAAAGGTTGGGGACATTACAAGAATGAGTGTCCCAACTTTCTTAGAATGAAAAGTATGATCGCTACTGACTTTACTGAATACTTAATGATTCAGAGACAATTGATCCAGTACCATCCTTATTCACCCATGTTGTTTGGGACGACGATATCCATGTTGGTTTGCTTGCAGATAACATCGTGTGCCTGAATGCTGAAACCACTGACTATTATGACGAATACGAGCAGCTGAGTGAAGATCACAAAAAATTGTATGTCAGTTGGAGTAAACAGGTACTCAAAGTAAAAGATCTCGCAAAAGAAGTAGAGAAGCTAACCAAGGAAAAGGAGGATCAGCTCGAAATTATTGTCCAGTTGGAATCATCTCTCACCAAGAAGGATGCTGAACTTGAAAAGATTAGGAACGAACTGACCACTGTTCGAGGAACAATTTCAAATCTAAACAAAGGTAAGGCGAAACTTGATGAAATTTTGCAGGTTAGCTTCCCAGAGTCCTCTAAGCATGAAATAGGTTACAAGTCAAGTCAACCCTCGCAAGTGTCGAGTCAAGAACGAAAATCTTCCAAACGCCACAAGAAAAGGAGGAGACATTTCGTGTGTCATCATTGTGAAGAACCAGGCCACATTCGGCCCTTTTGCTGGAAGATCATTGGCGAAAGAAGACACTTTCAAAGAACAAATATGCCTGTCAAGTCCAATGTTGGTAACCGCGCTACCAACATCAATACCAACATCAAATACAAACAAGTGTGGGTCAAGAAAAACAGCGTCAAGTGCAATATGATCCATACCTCCTTGAAATCTCTAGTCCCTGGAGCCTGGTATTTTGATAGTGGATGCTCGAAGCARATGACAGGCTCAGAAGAATTGCTCTCCAACACTGTCAGATTTAAAGGTGGAAAAGTGAAGTATGGAGGAGGCGCAAATGACCAAATTGTTGGCCAAGGGACTCTCCATGTTCCTGGTGTTGTAACATTGGAAAATGTGCTGCTAGTAGAAGTACTTACAACAAATTTGATCAGCATAAGTCAATTGTGCGACGGAGGGTTCAGTGTTAAATTCAACCGTGAGAAATGTGAAGTTTATGAGGAGAATGGATCGTGTATTCTCACTGGGAAAAGAACTTCCGATAATTGCTACCAAATTCACAGTGATACTTTTTGCAGGTTGTCCCAATTTAGTGATGCAGAACTATGACATCAAAAGGTTGGACATGTAAATTACAAGATGATGGATAGGTTGGCCAAGGAAGAAGCTGTGACTGGACTGCCCAAGCTCAACACCAAGATCATTCCGGTGTGCGAGGCATGCCAAAAGGGGAAACAGGTAAGGGTGCCACATCCAATCCAACAAAGTCTCACTACATCATCTTGCTTTGAACTGCTTCACATGGATCTCATGGGACCACTAGAGGTTGAGAGCCTTGGTGGTAAGAGGTATGTTTTCGTGATTGTTGATGATTTTTCTAGGTTTACTTGGTTAGAGTTTTTAAAGAAAAATCTGAAACTTTTGAGGCTTTCAAAAAACTTGCAAAGAAGCTATGTGTAAGATTTAAAGTAAAAATTGGTAGAATTAGAACCGATCATGGAAAGGAATTTAAAAACGCATCCTTTCTGAAGTACTGCACTTCCGAGGGTATTAGTCATGAATTTTCTTCTCCAATTACCCCTCAAAAAAATGGCATAGCTGAACGTAAGAATAGAACTCTAGCGGAGATGACTAGAACTATGCTCATTTCTAATGGGATAGCTAAACGATTTTGGGCTGAAGCAATGAACACTGCATGTCATATTACGAATAGGGCTTATTTTAGACCAGGTTCATGTGCAACTCCCTACGAATTGTTAATTGGGAAGAAACCAAACTTGAGCTATTTTCATGTGTTTGGATGTGTTTGCTATGTGCTTAACGACATAAATCATCTTGCTAAACTTGACTCAAAGAGTGATAAGTGAATCTTTATGGGCTATTCTCAAAATAGTCATGCATATAGGTTGTTTAACCTTCGAACTCGAAGTATGTTTGAGTCAGTAAATGTCAAGTTTGATAATCTAACAAGTGGAGTCAAGCCTGTCGAGGATGATGATCTGGTTTATGATCAAAACCCTCAGGGCAGTGTTACTCCTACTTCAGCTGATGGTGCAGGTATTGAAAACAAAGATGCAGCCGCTGAACTCAGAAACTTAAGTGATGTTGATAACCATGTTGATACCGGGATACCAACATCAGTACCAACATCGAGCCAAATTGCAGAATCTGATTCCGATTCAGAGGAAGAAGATCCAACAGATCCTATTAATCTTCATCAGAGGGATATTCCATCCAGAATCCAAAAAAATCACCTCGTGGGCCAAATCATTGGTGATATGGATGAAAGAAGTACAAGACGTCGACAAATAAATTTCAAGGAAATGATCAGGTATGTATGTTTGTCTACTAATTGTTCTAAAATACGTGAGTCTTTGTACCTTTCTGAAATAGAGCCCAAGCGCGTGGAGGATGCACTCAAGGATGAGTTATGGATTTGGGCTATGCAAGAGGAGCTGGACCAATTCTCCAAGAATGATGTGTGGGATCTTGTTCCACGGCCAGAAAATGCTCACGTGACGGGGACCAAGTGGATATTCAAAAACAAGACTGATGAAGGCAGGCAACATTGTGAGGAATAAAGCTCGACTTGTCGCACAAGGGTATACGCAAATTGAAGGTATTGATTTTGATGAGACTTTGCCCCTGTTGCTCGAATTGAGTCGGTAAGACTTTTGCTTTCTGTTGCTTGTCATATGAAAATTTCGTTACATCAAATGGACATTAAGAGTGCGTTTTTGAATGGGGTCTTAAGTGAAGAAGTATATGTTGAGCAGCCTAAAGGATTTGTGGATCCTCAAAAACCTGATTTTGTTTTAAAATTGAAAAAGGCACTTTATGGTTTAAAACAAGCTCCTAGAGCTTGGTATGAAAGGCTAACTCAACATTTGCTTTATTTGAATTTTAGACGAGGGGAAGTTGATAAAACTTTGTTTCTTCTTAAATCCAACAAGCACATCTTAATTGTCCAAATTTATGTAGACGATATTATTTTTGGATCCACTAACGAGCAGATGGTCAAGGAGTTTGTCACTCGAATGTCTGATACGTTCGAAATGAGCATGGAAGGTAACCTCTCGTACTTCCTCGGTTTACAAATTAAACAGCTTGATGACGGTATTTTCCTTTCCCAGACTAAATATGCTAAGAACCTAGTCAAAAAGTTTGGGTTAGAGGGTGAAACTGTTAAGAAAACGCCGCTGGGCAAAACTGTAAAGCTGACCAGAGACGATGTTGGTAAGGGTGTTGATAACACCATGTACAGGAGTATGATAGGAAGTTTGTTATATTTGACAGCAAGTAGACCAGATATTATGTATAGTGTGTGCTTATGTGCTAGGTATCAGTCTAGTCAAAAAGAGTCACACTTGAAAGCGGTTAAAAGAATTATTAGGTACATTGCTGGTACAACTGAACTAGGTGTGTGGTACACGAAAGATACCGGTACTGAACTTTTAGGATTCACTGATTCGGATCGGGTTGGGGATGTAGTAGATAGGAAGAGTACTACTGGAGGATGTTTTTTTCTGGGTAATAATCTAATTTCTTGGTACAACAAAAAGCAAAATTGTATTTCTCTTTCTACAGCTGAAGCCGAGTACATTGCAGCTGGAAGTGCATGCACACAATTACTGTGGATGAACCAAATGACTGAAGACTACGGTCTGCACAGTAGTATCTTGACGGTGTTGTATGACAATTCCAGTGCCACTGACATCTCCAAAAATCCAGTCCAGCACTCTCGAATCAAACACATTGACATAAGGTACCACTTTATTCGAGACCTAGTTGAGAGGAAGATTGTTAGCCTTGAACATATTGGAACTGATAATCAGCTGGCTGACATCTTCACGAAGGCATTAGATTACGAGACCTTCTCTCGTTTGAGAAGAGATCTCGGTATGTGCATTGTCTAACCAATGTTGGTTTGTGATGTTGTGACACCTCTTGCCAACATCAGTCACAACATCTGTATTATTTTGCATGCATTCTTCTTTTCTTTTCATACATGAGTCTAATGCATTGAGTTTGATTAAAAGTGAAATAAGGTCCGGTGTTGCAATAAAATTAATGACAAAAAGGACCAACCTCTTCGAAATTAGGTGATTGTGGAACTTGCCCGCAGAAACTGGTTTTCTTCCAGGTCCAAAAACAAGAGGCGTTTAACAGCAATTGCTGAAGATTAAAAGATTTAAATCCCTTCAAGGATGAAGAAAATCTGGACTCAAAATGCTCCAATCTTTAAAATTCGCCTTCTTGAGAGATTTTGACGTAGTCATTAACTTGGGTTAAGGGGCAAGTTTCCATTGACTTCACCTAGGGCAATGTTGGTTTATAATGTTGTTAGTAATAAAAAGCAACATTGGATCGAAACACTGAAATCATAATGTGTTCTGTTTTAACCTTTTAGGTCATGATTTTTAGTCATTCCGTAGGACATTCATACTTTGTGAAGATGCCATCTTACTGTGCGTCATGTTTCTTGTGTTTTTGTCTTGCTTGAAATCTCTTAATTTTGTTTTGAATTGAGCTAACCAAGTGTTTCAGTGGAGTTATAATCGGACGGTTGGACAGGTAATAACGAGGTGAATTTGGTGAGTGAAAAGTAACATTGCACAAGATAGGTAAAACTGTGCTGATGGTTCATTAAAATCAGCTTTGTATTTTCGGCCTATTTTGTAGATTAAGTTGTGCATTTTTTTTTTTAAAAAAAAGGGCTTTAGGAAAAAGTGTTTATGGAAAGAGTTAGTGGGATAACTTGTGTGATCACGTAGCCTAATTTTAGGAGGAGTGGCTTTATTTTTTTGGAAACAAAAATCGTGTTTTAGTAGACAAAAATCGGCCGGTAATTTTTTTTTTTTTGGATTTTTCCTTTTATTTCTACCCTCTCTCTCCTAGTGCAACGGTCTTTTTTTTAGGGATAAAAAGCTGAATTTTCTTACCGTTTGATCACAATTCCCAAATCCCTTTCGAATTACAACTCTCAGACTCCTTACCCCTCTCCAATTCTCTCGAATTTCTGTTCTTGGTTGTGTGTTTCTGTGAGATTTTGCAGGATGTCTAGCTCTCCACCGCCGCAGTCCCTGAACTACCAGAGGAGGTTCGCCGCTCCGGCGACCAGATTCCGTTGCCATATCCAAAGATGGGCGGCCTAGATATTCGTGAAGAGATTAGTGGTGGTATCTCATCAAACCCACCACTATCAACATCGCCACCTAAATTGCATGCGCCTGATTCTCTCGCTGCCGTGCCTGTTCCATCGCCGGTCGATGCTACACCGGTTACTCAGGTGTTCCTTGGACAGCACGGGAACGAGATTGACGTCGATAACCCCCTCGATTTAGCTTTTGTGGCTGAGACCTTTGGCCGCGTAGGGAATCCTACCTTGAAGCGGTCCAGGCGTTTGCGCAACATACCGCCCGGCGTTGTGCCGCCCGCGGTCCCAAAGAGCAAGGCAGGTCCGCGCCGCCACGTGCCGATTAAACACATCAACCTCCAGGAGGATGTTGTTGTGGAGTCTGATCCCGATGATCATGATTTTGAGCCTACTGCTCCGATTGCCGGAGATGTGCCGCCGTCTGCTTCTGCTCCCAGTTTGCCGGAGAAGAAGAGGTTTACTCGCCGGAAGCAGCTTGTACGTAAAGCCGACAGGAGACCCGGCCTGAAGAAAGACAGTGTCTCTACCAGACAGGCAAAGGTCAAAGTCTCTCCCAAGTCATCTGCTACTGAGTACTCTTCGCCTCCATATAGTGTGCTGGATTTTATCACCGGCGAAGTTACTAGTTCCGCCAAGTCGCCTACTGATGTTCCCCAGCCGTCTCCAATTCGTGCTGCATCACCTGAGTTTGATACAGGTCTTTTTGAACATTCCCCTGATTCTACAATGGATGTGCCCTTGAAGGATATTCTTGCTGCATTCAAAAAGGACAAGAAGAAAGAGAAAGCAGCTGTACAAGATGATGTTGCTAGTCATGTTGGTAGCCCCTTACCAACATCGAGTCGTTCAAAGTCTGTCTCGTCCTCCCACACTGCATCTATTCCATCGCATTCTCCCACGCAGTCCTCCTCGGCTGCCTGTGATCACTCCTAGTCCTCATCTGGCACTGCTACTCCTACACCCGAGATTGAGGACATGGAGCCCTATTCAGAGAAATTTTTAACCGCTGAGGCTGCTGAGCTGTTTGATGTTTATCAAACTCGCCATATGATCGCTGAGAGAAAAGTGCCGATTGATTTGTTTGAGCGCCACAACCTGATAGCCTACCTCCGATTTCATGGTTTGTATTCCACAGTCTCTACCGCCATTCCATTTGTTAGAGACATAGTTCTTGAGTTCTATGCAAATATGCTGCCCTCGATTGTTGATTTAAGCTCTGTGAACTATGGGAAAGTTTTTCTGCGTGGTAAAGTGTTTGTCTTCACCCCTGACTTAATTGATGATTTATTTGGCACCACTTCACATCGGGGTAATTTTGTTGTGGATGATATGGATGAGGTTGTGTCTTTTTTATCTGGTGGTATGGTACATTCCTGGTTTGAGCAACTGCGGAACACTAGGCTCTCATCTTTGTATTCTATTATGCATAAAGTGGCTCTTTGCAACTGGGTCCCTTCCAAGAACACTACGGTTGTTACTCGGCCTCAGGCCCAGTTTTTATTCAAGCTTGGGAAGGGTGTGAAGTTCAGTTTCGGGCACCATGTTTTTGATATCGTGACTAAGTTTACCACATCAAGGTCTGCTGCCTCGTTGTGTTTTCCCTCTCTTATTTTCAGCTTGTTGAAGAACCAAGGCCTGAAGCTTCTCCCAGATGATGTGCTCACTGGTGATACGGATTGGTTTGCTTTTCGAGGCCAACACACTACTGGTGTAAGGGTGATCGATTTGCCTTGGCAGGCTCCTGTTCCAGCTGATGTTGATAGTGCTGTTGAGAAGAACGATCCCAACATGGTCCGCATTTCTGCGCAGCTTCTGCCTGCACATGTTGCCTCCATTGACTTGCAGATTTCTAAACTGCAGGCACTTCGTTGCACGCTGTTGGAGGCCCTTTCCCTTTCTGGTCAAAAAGGGGGAGAGGATGTTGACGCGAACGTAGGGGGAGAAAGTCTTGATGGTGTTGATGGAGAGGATGTTGCTGATGTTGATGTTTCCGAGAATGAGAATGCTACTGCTGCTGATGCTGAAGATGCTGTTGCCGCCGAAGCCTTGGCGAGTCTTGCTCAAGAGAAGAGGCGTAAGCGAATTCGAGCACGCAACAAGGCTTTGAAGAAGATGATGAAACTGAGGGAGAAGAAGAAGAGTGGTGAAGGAACTTCGACATCTCCTCGACGGTTAAAGAGGATTCGAAGTCATTAAGTTCCTTTACTCTGTTTGTTTTGTGAGAGCTGGCTATTTTGAACAATGTTGGTTTGTAATGTTGGTTTGAGTGTTAACAACATTGGGTGTTTTGTTTAGGGGGAGTTTTCTATCTTAGGGGGAGTTAGTATTTTTATTTTCTTTTGTGTTTGCATCATAGTGTTTTGTCCAGAAAGACAAAAGGGGGAGATTGTTGAGGAATTTATTCTTGGCAATAATTCCTACTTTATTATTTGCCTTTCTTGGGCACAAAATAAGTTATGAAACTAGATATAGGTCAATATTATGTTTCCAAATTTATGCACAAGACTTTAATTATGTCTAGATTGTGCTTAGGATTTGTTTTTAGGTATTTACCAAGTTTAGGATCTTAGAATTGTCTATTTAAGACATTAAAAATCCTAAAGCTTGGACACACGATTTTTAGAGGATTGACGCACGGATCTCTCGAAGACGCAAGACGACGCACAAGAGAAGAAGAACACGAAGAAGAAAACTACTTGGAGCCAACGTTCGTGAGAAACAAGATCTTTGAAGTTGCGTAACCGACGGAAGAGATCTTGCCATTCCGCCAACAAGTATTTAGTATAAAGTTTCTTGATATTTAGTTTTCATATATTACTTTATATTTTGTATTGAACGTGAAGTGAAAGTAATATAGTTTTCGGGTTTGTACACCCAAGTTCACAAGTATTTACTTGTGAACTGAATTTGTTTAATCGTGTTCTCATATTTTAAATTCCACTGCATAAATTTACGTTACTCTGGTCGATGTTGTTAACTGGTGTTGTTAACATTGATTAACAACATCGTGAATTTGAGAATTATTCGTATATCCATAGACCTTCTAATTTTACAAAATCTAGGGCTCCCCCTCTACTCAAGTTTCCGGAAGATTATGTAGCGACATTTGAACGTACTTGAGAACTTGAAATGCACTCTTTTAACTTATTGGGTTGATAAGCCTAAGTGCACTAGCAATTACAAGATTGAACAAATCTAATCATCCACCAACTGGAACAATGAAAAATCGAGCATGGCCCAAATCACCACCAACTGAACCAGGAAGACGACAATCTCACGAGGTCAGTAGTCACAAGGGAGAAAAATCAGAAACCACAATCAAACCCAAAAGAACAACCAAAACAATTAATTCGATTGAGACTATGTACGCTCGTTTATAATCAGGCCAGCATTGTAGTTCAAGACGAGGTGCAAAACCTCCTAACAGACAATGAAAGGAGTAACTTCAGATGATTTTGAACAAATACCGAGAACAATTAATTGTATACATGCATATTGGAATAAGCAAATAATCCCGGGATGATAGAATAAAATTTCTAAATTAGTGAAGAAAAAAAAAAGCAAGTTCAGCTAACTAGAGCTAGTAATAATTTTTGGAAACGTAAAGGAATGAAAAGAATGAAGTCAATCTGGAAGAAAGGATATTTGAGCCCCAATTGTGAATTTTTGTCTAATCCTGCTAGTAATAAATTCGGAACCCTTCGGGCCGAGTAACATACATAGCACAAGCGCAAAGGGAACAAGCATTCTGGCTTTATGGCCTGGTCGATGGCCGCGTCAATTGAGTGACAGCTTGCAAGAGAGGGTTATGATTGAATGACTTAGATTTTGTGGTTATGTTTCACTTACCTACGAATATCTACCAGAGTTTTGCTCTCGTTGTGGGTCACTCAATAGCCTCTTGCCCTTTTACGAACTTTGAACATTCCTTGGGCATACATGGCTCTGGCCTACATGTATACTAATAATACAATATGTTAGAACTATTACAACTGATGTTGAGCACTAAATAGGAACTGTAAAAGTGTAATTCACAAACTGGAAAAAGCAAAACAGAAAACAGAAATAATATAATAAGTGTTAAGTCGAGTCGAGAAGAATTCTCTGTCCGCAAAACGAATTTGCCCCGGTAGTGCCCTTCGATTTCGGCAAATCGTTCTCAAAGATAAAACGACTTACGTCTCTGGTATAACAGCACCGTTAATACCAGAGCTCCGGCGAACTGGTCGAAAACGAACTAAGCTATATAAACAGAAAACACAGAATGCAGAAAGGAAATATGTTGTGATATGTTTTTTGTTGCTTTTCAGGTTATAATTCGTATGGAAAATGAAAACGAACTGGAGATTATCACCCTTATATGGGGGCAGACACCTGGGAGGTTACAGCCTCTTGATGACGTTCTTAAATACGTCATTAATTCATTCAAACCAGCTGCAAAAGATAGCATGAACCTGGACAGGTTCAGCGTGCAAATACATGCATGTTTGAATTCAAAAAGTTTGGAACGTTTGACTTTTGACCTGAAAGGTCAGGAGTTACAAAATTGATTTCAGGTGTTAAACCCGCACGTGGCTAAAAGGTTAGCCAGGGTTGAACCAGAACCAGGACCAGGACCCCACACGGACCATTTCAATCGGATCATCCAATTCGGACCAATTGCCCAAGACCCAAGGCCCAGGACCCAGGGCCGAGGTCCGGGACCGAGCTCGGGCTCGGGCTCGGATCCGCTCGGCTCCGCCGAAGGCGGACTGACGAACCCAAGTCCAAGAGCCCGCGTGAGCTTCGTTTACTCAAAGTCCACACAACCCACTGGGCCCACTTGATGTCCAATCATTAAAAGTTAAACACTTTTAAACTCCCTTTCACATTGGATAACTATCAATGTGGGATAAACGATAAGGCTTAAAAGCACCTATCCAACTTCCAAACACCATTTCTCACTCACCAATAAACGGATTTGAGAAATTCAAAAGGCTATAATTATCTACACGACACGTAGAACGAGTCTATACAATTCGTTAACACGAATTATCGCTGTACCAATTAATTAGAATAAATCTAATTTACAATATTTAATTAGAATAAATCTAATTTATAACAATCCCCCACATGAGTGAGAAACTCCAAAAACGAAATGCATGAATGCAAATACATAGCTCAGTCCTTAAGAAACAATAGAGAATAGGGATAGGCGGATTGTGGCCTTGAACCCTCCTTAGTTAATACTACCGATCATACCGACGGATTAGTGAACATAATTCTTGAACTATTCCCCTTTGTGTATACTAGACAATAGTACCAACCCACTAAGGTCTCAAAATTCTTCCGTTCTCACGTTTGTGTCTGTTTCTGGCCATGGACAACTTCTTTGGATTCATAAGCTTCAGTAGAAGCGGCCCTCACTTCTCGCTTACATAGGTGAATTTTCAAATTAGCATTCTGTCATACTCAAGTCAAAGACCTGCACAAGAATCATTAAAAATCAGAGATTTAACCTCACCACGTGACAGATTATAAACTCTACTTTTGCTGTTTAAGGAATAGGGTCGTAGAGTTTAACTTACCCAGACTTTTGTAGTTTAGTTTTCCCATTGAACCAAGTTTGTGGGATCTCCACTCATCATGGTTGGGTATCCACTAAAATCATCTTTAAGATGTGGATTTCACTCCCATTCCTTCAAGCAATTTGTACATCTGATCTCGAGTTATGTTCTTAGTGAATGGATCCGCTAGATTATCTATCGACCTTACGTAGTCGACTGAGATAATCCCACTCGATAACATATGTCTTACGGTGTTATGTCTCCGACGGATATGTCGAGACTTACCGTTATACAAATCACTTCTTGCCCTTCCAATAGCAGCTTGACTGTCGCAGTGAAGCATAACCGGCGGCACGGGTTTCTCCCAACATGGAATGTCTTCCAAAAAATTACGAAGCCATTCTGTCTCTTCACCAGCTTTGTCCAAAGCGATGAACTCAGATTCCATGGTGGATCGAGCTATACACGTCTATTTAGTGAATCTCCAAGAAACAGCTCTTCCCCCTATTACAAACACATATCCACTTGTAGACAATGAGTCCTTTGTGTCGGATATTCAGTTTGCATCACAGTAAACTTCAAGTATCCTGGGGTATCTTCCATAATGTATCCCAAAGTTTAGAGTATACTTTAAGTATCTCAAAACTCTCACAAGCGCTTTTCAGTGTTCTTTACTTGGGTTGCTTGTATATCGGCTCAGTTTGTTTACTGAGCAAGCTAGATCACGTCTTGTACAGTTGGAGATGTACATCAAACATCCAATGATCCTAGCATAGTCCTGCTGAGAGACAGGATCACCTCTGTTCTTACTCAGGTGAACGTCGAGTTTCATAGGTGTCTTTGCTGGAAAACTATCGTGAGCATTGAATTTCTTGATAACTTTCTCAATTTAATGAGATTGTGACAAGACAATTCCATCTGGAGTTCTTATGATTCTTATGCTAAGAATAGTGTCAGCTACTCCCAGATCCTTCATGTCAAAATTTTTTTTAAGCATGAATTTCGTCTCGTTAATCACTTGTATGTTGCTACCCATGATTAACATATCATCTACATAAAGACATACTATAACAAATTTGTCATTAGTATTCTTAATGTAAACACATTTTTCGCACTCGTTTATCTTAAAGTCATTTGACATCATCACTTCGTCAAATTTCAAGTGCCATTGTAAAGGTGCTTGTTTCAAGCCATACAAGGATTTAACAAGTTTACACACCTTTCTTTCTTGTCCAGGTTTTACAAAACCTTCGGGTTGTTCCATGTAAATTTCCTCTTCTAAATCGCCATTTAGAATAGCTGTTTTTACATCCATTTGGTGAAATCGTAATATTTATTTTTGGCATATTTAAAAAAATATCAGATTTTATAATATACTATCCATATTGTTTAAATATTATACTTCAAATATTTAGATTATTGAAACAATTTTTTTTTATTTTTAATTATTTTTTTGCACATCAGTATTGATTTTGTCAAAATTGAAAGAATGTAGCGAGATTTTTTTCCCTGACGAAATTGTGGTTAAATTGCTATATTTTTGTAAGTTATTGTGTAAGTTTTCCACCAAGTATATTTAGTGGTATTAAGTTGCCACCACCCTAAGTTATTAGGGCTGTTTTACAATTTTACCCCCCACCCCCCACACTCATACAATTAAATTTTGTATAATTTTTTGATACAATTTGGAGTATAAATCGAATTATGGTTTTGATTTTTATTTGAAATATACATAAATAATTGTTTGAGATAATTTATTGATGAGTTAATTTGTACTATAAATTATTACTAAATCGAATATTATTTTATCGACCTAAAAGCTCAATAACAGCTCTAGAAGAGTTAGAAATTAGTTTTTAATGTTGAACCTGTAGTTCAATATTATGAAATCACACTTGACATGACTGATATGACTAATCTGGCTCATTAATATGTGAAAATTATAAATACTTCTCTAGTTCTTTCGTATGCTTCATGTTCTCAACAACATTGGTCGTTAAATTATCATTAGCTTAATTGGAACTAGTTTCCAATAATATTCATATGTTATATTTTGGGGTGAAATCTTGTGGGGCCAAATCCCTCCATGTTGATTTCTAGATATTTGGATCCAGTAGAAGATTACATGATTTATTAACTCATAACTAAAAGTTTATGAGAATATTTGATCTATTGGCAAGAAGAGCAAAGTAGCATATATATCAAATAAAGACATTTATCATTAGGTAGTGAATTTATTTTCAAAAGTCATTGTTAATTTATATTTAATTGACTATGGTTGGCAAAAGCAATTGATATGCCTCGTGATATTTTTGATATAGTTATGTGAATTGATATTTCATTAGTTGCATTAGATATTTCAAATATGAAAGTATATGTGATATCCCTATCTATGGATTACAATCAGAAACCTCCATCAAAAGATACCAAGTGTGATATGTGTAATCGTCCCACCACATGTCAATATAGATAGCGAATACTTAGAACATATAATATAAAGATAAATCATTTTTCATAAGTTGTTAGTCATACAAAAAAAAATAATAATAATAATAAAACAATCCAAGCATTAGGGGAGAATAAACTTATGTAATGTTAACCAAAAATATGAATACATATATAATTATCGCAAAGTTTAAAGCAAACTTGGAGTTTGGTGTGAAATTTTTAACACTATAAATTTGAAAAGATATATTTCGTATATCACAACTCAAATGAGTTTATATAAAAGATAATAAGACAAATCATATATCTCTCAATAAGGGTGTGCAACCGGTCCAGACCGGAACGGATCGAACCAGAATTTACGGTCCCGATCCGGACCGGTAGACCGGAATTTTGAAAATTCTTGGACCGGAGACCGGATCGAACCGAAATTTACGGTCCCGATCCATACCAGTACACCGAAATTTTGGAAACTRCTTGACCGGAGACCGGATCAGGACCGAAAATTCTGGTCCGGTCTGGTCAAAATCGGTTTGGACCGATTTTTTAATTTTTTTTTTATTTCAATTTTTTTTTACTTTTTTACTTTTTTTTTTTGGAAAACCAGTGCAATTTCGGTCTGGAACGAAAATTACGGGTTTGGATCGGACCAAAACTTGAAAAACCCCATTTTTATGGACCGTAGATCGGACCGAATTATCACCAGTTCGGTCCAGTCCGGGTTTTTCCGGTTCGGGCTAGTTTTGCACACCTCTATCTCTCAGTAGGATAAAACTGTGTTGATAACGTGAGAGAAAAAATAGAGTGAATTTATTATGAGTACTACAAGCCTATATTTATAAGTAGAGATACAATGGTCATTTACTAATATATAATTACAACATTAACATTATTCTTACGCAGAGCTTTAAAGCAATTTAAAAGATAGTAAAATGCCATATAAAATATCACTGAATAAAATTTTTGAGTGCGTGGATTCAACAAATTATATGGTACACTTGGCTACACATAACATGGTGCACCATGTTGTATTTTTTATTGTTATATATAATAATGAATATCTATCTATTTTTTACGTAATGTATATATTAATTTTAAATGATATATCAATTGATGGGGTGCGCAATGCTCATATTGCATTTGGTGCACTGTATAACGACCGGAGGAATTAACTATCCCAGTTGGTATAGAGCGAATTTTCAAGGCAAGCATGCCTATAGTCAAATTTCATGAACGCGCGTCTATGATAATTTTTTCTTTGAATTAGAATAGAGTTCATGTTATTTGCATAATATAAAATAAATTTGACAATAAATCTTAGATCTTACACATTGAAGTACCATGGGACATCTCTAGGTATCATAAACTCTCGGGTCCACTTACGACCCCATCTCAATATTCTCATGCACGACTTTATATATACATAGTTAATGCCCAAAGGAAATCATGGAATCATATAATCATCATAATATATAATACAGGGCATTTCTACGGTGCTTTCACGGTACCATTCCTCACTTCATGGGGCTCAATAGTAATCATTAGATCAAGTTTAGATTTTTTTATATTAAAAGATCTAAGGTTATAAATGCAGGAGGGGGTGGAGGTATAGTGCCTTGAAGGCACTGTATACTTTTCCTATAATATAATACATAATAAATATGAACTTAAGAAAATATTTGCATTTGGATATCCCACTAGAGCGTGTAGGTTTGTTAAAAAATGCGAATGAACTCTTAGGAAAATATTCAAATTTGGATATCCCACTCGAGTATGTAATTTTGTTAAAAATGCTAATGTAAATGCTCGATGATCCTAGAGTCATGGTTGTGAAAATCCTTGATTACTACATATGATAGTTGATTTAACTTATTACATTGCTTTCAAGAGAAAATGGTTTGAAATAGCTCGAATGGAATAGCATGAAGGAAACTGGTTATTGATAACCTCTCCAAATGAAGTGAACGAGCCTCTTCTCAAGGTTCAAGAAGCTGAAGGTAAATTTATAATTATGTTGGATTATATCCCTAATCACAGTCTCTCCTCAAGGTTCAAGAAACTGAAGGTAAAATTTTTATACTGTTGGATTATATCTCTAACCACGTATGGCAGAGACAATATACATGTTTCATCTATAAACATAATATTCTTAAGTGGAAAAGGTTTGTAAAATATGTTGTTTACGCCCAAGTAAATTCAACACTGACATAATATTCTCAAGTGAAATAAGTTAGTAAAATAATCAGTAAATATGTAGAAGCGAATTTGCATCGACGAGGAGAGAAAGACGCGACAAGTGACAAAAGATGAACTAACACTTTTCTTAAATACTTCTATTTTTGAAAAATAGGGTGTTACGGTTATCGATTAGAAAATCACATTACTCGACAGCGTGTCTCGTGCAATAGTGCAAATCTTTCATCATTTCGGTGTGGTTGCGTCGTAGCAAAAGAACCTACGATATTTCGGATAATTAACTTAAAAACTTCGATAGATATTTGAAAGTAAAGAAAATCCTAAAGCCAAATTATGGAAACCGTAGATATTAAATTACTTATACCCAAAAGCCGAACACTGCCGCACAAGCTAATACAACTACTAGCAAAGACTTTTCACCATTATGATAACTCTCAAGTAAAACAACAAAAACACCAGTCATGTTGTCACCATTAAAAAATCAAAGAAGGAGAAGAAAAAGAAGAAGAATCAAATTCCATTGCATTTATCTTCTCATAATTTCCATTTATCGCTAACCTCTTTCCTTGTGATCTTCGCATTCAATTTCTCCAACTAACTCCTAAACACTGGAATGAAAAGGTTCTATTGAACAAAGTTTTCGGATGTATACCTGTATTTCAAAATATAAAACTAAGACGTTTGATTAATAATCGGTTAATTAAACCGAAAAAAGTGAGAGAAACAGAAATTAATTAATTAATACCGATCAATAGCTCGTGACATCTCTAGGCAGACTCTCCGATGTTATTGACAGAAACTAAACTTTCAGAATAAGGAAATACATCAAAAGATAGCTCTGCTGGAATTGGTGCTGGAATCCCATAAATTGGAAAATACTCAACGTTTTGGTGTTGAAAGTCGCAGGAAACCAACTGGGTATTGTCAGTTTCGAGGAGTAGCTTCTCATCACCATTCCAAAACGCTAAAGGGAAATAAATACCCTCCAGAGGCCCGAGTTGTAAATGCCTAGCCCACGACTCCTTTACACCATATTCGGTCATCACCAAAATTTCAAAACATCCTTCACAATGATAGGCAATAAGGGCAAGGGATTTGTTGAAGACAAACAGATCCTTATTATAAGGGTGATCATCCTCCCACGAGAAAAATTCAGGCAGTGGTATCGATTCGGTCACCTCATCACTGATGAGAAATGAAAGGATTGAATCGTCACCTGCACAGGGGCACCAATGAAATGCTCCGTTGAACGTAACTGCAGTTTTTGAGTAGCAAAACGGTTCGGGAACAATGACTCCGGTTTCTCTCCAAGAATCAGTACTAAAGTCGTACACCTTAGCTTCACGATCACCACGATACAGAGGTGAGTCTGCATAAAACGCTTCATGTGCAGGATCGTAATGGTCACTATTATCATAATGCACTCCAATCACGACAACCTTATATTCACATGAATTGGGATCGAGTCCGAACGCGACGGCATCAAAGTGATAACCGCATCTATAACCATATGAAGGGGGGATAAATAGTGACCTGAATTCTCTCATTGCGGGGTTACAGAGGAAAACCTGATCATTATTATTGGTTATACAAATGAGGCCGTTGCAAGGACCGATTACAGTGACGTGCTCATAAGGATTAGAGAAAGGTGTATTAAATTCAATGCCCAAATCAGCTAGGGTTTCGTAAGAGTAATAGGATAGGACATGTCGTCCAAGATGATCTTGTTGTAGGAGTAAGCGTCTGACGATAAGACAATCGTAATTGCTATTAATTATTGAAGATCGATTAGTGAGATGGAGATGGATGAAATGAGGGGATCTGATGAGAGCGTACCATGATTTGCGGACGCACTTGAACCGCAATAGAGATTTCACCGGAAGCTTGGACAGGATGATTGTGGTCAATTCTTCAGGCAACTCTTCAATAAGAGCCATGGATGAAAAAAAACCTGCAAGTTGCGGAGAGGTAAAGAGGTGGTGGTTATGATGAGATAGAAGATTAAATTGATAAAATAATTTGTTTTATCAATTTTGAGTATTGAAATAGAAAATTAAACTAGCATAATAATACCCGTGTTAACACACGGGTGTGTATGTGTGTATATATATATATTACAATATTGAGTGTATTAAAAATATATAAATTTTAAGAATGAATAAATAATAATAAATAAAAATATATTATTTAATTTACCCATCGCAATTTATTTTTTATAAAGTAACTTATTAACTCTATTTACATATCTATCGTCTTTGTCATAATAAAGTGTTTTCAATCATTTTCTACTTTTACTCTTGACATTGAAACATAAAACTGACAATTTCTAAAAATTGGTGATATAGACGAAATTGAGTATTTATTTATTGTACTTGTATAATGTTAATGTAATAAAATATATTTTTAATACTACACCAAATAATATTTCAAAAAGACAAATATTTTATTGTGAAAAATAAAAACAAATAGAGAAGTATATATACTTTTTTCTAAAACTATATGTGAAAGATATTAATAAAAAATAAGGATGAGGATATGTTAGATTTGATAAAAATATACATCAAATTTTACTCAAAATAAAATCACATTTTGCAAATAATAAAGAAAATTCGACATATTTGAAATAAGTTAAAAAAGAACAAAGTTGAAAACATAGAGCATCTCGTAATATCATATCAGAATACAATTTGAGATTCATTGAAATAATCCCAAAAAACTCAAATTTTATGCATTTTCATCTTATAAATAATATTAATAAATCAAAATAATATATGCTCCGCCTTCAAAATTATGTAGCTAATTTGTGAAATAAGAAATCGGTACGTGATAAGAACTTAAATAAGCACTATAATATGGTGGAAAATATAATGGGGACAAATGCTGGATGAGAATTTTTAAAAATTGAATTACATACCATTATGAATTCTAAAAATAAATATCAATTTTATTTGAACAATTATTTAAGGTCTACGCAATAAATTATAATTACACACAACAATCGTGCATTTTCAAAATTTTAGAAAATCTCGTCAAAATTAAAAATCACATGCAAAGAATAATTTATATAAAAAATAATTGAAAGTTTATTTTATTTATAATTCATGACTAAAAAATAAAATACAAATAATGAGGAATAGTACCAACAATCATTACAATTTCGATAGCTTATAAAACTCCACTTGACATCCCAGTTCAATCATGCACACAAATCGATCATGAATTAAGAATTATAATTAGAAATCAAAATCAAAGTTTATATGTGAAATCTGGGGACATTTAAGAATGGAGAAAATAATGATAAGAAAGATTTTTAAGAAGATAAACAAGATAGATATTAGTATAGGTAAAAACCAGTGTTTTAAAACGCGAATCATCCAAAGCGCGTTGCTTTTTATCCCAACATCGCTTAGTGTAAATACCATTATGTATTGCGTGAGCTATTTAAACACGTTATTTTAATATTAAAAATAATTTTTTATTTTTTGT
Source organism: Phtheirospermum japonicum (assembly GCA_014905375.1). Lineage (NCBI taxonomy): Eukaryota > Viridiplantae > Streptophyta > Magnoliopsida > Lamiales > Orobanchaceae > Phtheirospermum > Phtheirospermum japonicum. Next base: position 814,232 of record BMAC01000241.1, read on the forward strand.
GATTTATTTTTATATAAAATAATTATTTTTTTCTCAAAATATAACTTAATATGTAATCTCAACAAATAAAGTATAAAGATATTAGTCAAAAACTACAATTTATAAAATACATTAGAAAACAAAAATTAATATAGAATTTTATGATAATATGTAATAAAATGATAAAATTTTGTAATAATATCTAGAAACAATACGACAAACTGATCAGTATCGTTAGATTAAATAATATAGAAAACAAAATTATTTTTTATTTATATGAAAACATCGATCAAGTCAATATCATAATATAAATCAAAGAATTGGTTTAAATACACCTATAATATTGGATGTTCAAATTTTAAAAGAATAGAAATTGTAAATAAAAAATTGGTGTAAAAAATTATTTAAACACACTTATAATATTGGATGTGCATGGGTGGATAACTTTAAATTTTAAATAAATAAAGTTTGTGATACAAAACAAAATTACTTAAACACACATATAATATTGTATTTGCATAGGTGGATAAGTTTAAATTTTAAATAAATAAAGTTTGTGATACAAAATAATAGGAGAGAAACTGAGAGACGTCAAAGAAAATAGAGGAGAGAACATAAGAGATAGCTAGAAATAGGAAATAGAAGGAAAAACAAATAAATATCATAAATATATAGGAAATATATGTGGACGGAGATAACGTATGAAAAAAAAATAAAAAAGAAAAGACTTAAGCACACTATAAGTAAAAATACAGAGACACATGGAAAGAAAAAAAAATAAAAATACTTAAACACACACATTAATGAAAATAAATATATAATATTGGATAATCACTTAAACACAAGAATGAAGTAAATATTTTCCACAAGAAAGAGAAATCATAAGGCACGTGTAAAGCTACTATTCTATTGTACTCTGAATTAATAGGAAAGAAAAAAAATAAAAAAGACAAAGAGATAGAGATAGAAAGAAAAAAAAAATTAATAAAGAGAGAGAGAGACTGAGACAGAGAAAAAAGATACAATGCTTTAAAAAAGAGAGAGAGACTGAGACAGAGAAAAAAAATCATATAATGCTCCACGTGTAAGCATGAAATACAAGTTGGGACTCAATTAGTAATATAGGGGGGATTGATAAAATCTTCTTGCAAATCTGAATTGATAGTTGACTCAAATTTCCAAATCTTTGACCGATAAAATTTCTAAATTTATTGAAAAATGTGTAAATAATGATGATTAAATAAATTATTTTTAAAAACTAAATTGAAGTGATTGGTTTGAAGAAAAAAAAAAAGAGTAAATTGAGAATACATCTTCCGAAGAATTTAGGGGGGGAAAACACTCAATTGAAAAAAGAAAACCTCTTAACATAACAACATATGTAATTGTACTATCAATAGATTATCCAATAAATTGCTAATAAATTTAAAAGGAAGCCAGGCACATATATAAAACTACAAATTACCTATAGTGAGTATTTGCTCTATTTTGTTTCAGTCGTTATATTTGCTATTATTTAATTTTATTCTCTCTATTCAATGACTACTAGCACAATACCCATGCTAACAAACGGGTACATATAGAATATGTATATATATACACACACACTACAATATTGAGGGTATTAAAAATACGTAAATTTTAAGAATAAATAAATAACAATAATTAAAATATATATTATTTAATTTACTCAAAAAAAAGTATATTATTAACTCTATTACATATTTAAGGTCTTTGTCAAGATAAAGTGTTTTCAATCATTTTCTACTTTTACTCTTGACATTAAAACATAAAGCGGACATTTCTAAAAATTAGTGACATGTACGAAATGAAATATCTATATGTTGTATAATGTTAATATAATAAAATATGCTTTTAATACTTCACCAAATAGTGTTGCAGAAGGACAAATATTTTTAATTGTGAAAAATAAAAATAAATAGAGGAGAATATAAATTTTTTTCTAAAACTATATTTGAAAGATTTTAATAAAAAATAACGGTGATGGTATGTTAGATTTGATAAAAAATATACAACAAATTTTATTTAAAATAAAATCATATTTGGCKAATAATAAAGAAAATTCCACATATTTCAAATAAGTTGAAAAAGAACAAAGCTGAAAAACATATAGCATCTCGTGATATCATATCAGAATACAATTTGAGACCCATTAAAATAATRCAAAAAATCCCAAATGTATCGTGCATTTTCATKTTGTAAAATAGTATCAAGAAATCAAATAAATATATMCTCTACCTTCAAGACTAGGTAGCTAATCCGTGAAACAAGAAATCAGTATGTGATATYAATTTAAATAASCATTATAAWGTGGTAGTGAATATAATGGGGACAAATGTAGAATGAAGAATTTTAAAAATTGAATTACGACCATTATGAATTCTAAAAATGAAGGTCAATTTCATCTGAATAATTATTAAAAGTCTATGGAATAAACCTTAAATTACACGGAACAATGATGCATTTTCAAAAATTTAGAAAATCTCGTCAAAACAAAAAACGACATGCACAAAGGAAGACCGAAAAAGATAATTTCAATAAAAAAATTAGAAGTTTATTCATTTCTAATTCATGGATAAAAAGTAAACTAAACATATTGAAGAAGAGTACGATTTACCTCTGTGAAAGGTTAAACAATCATTACAACTCATTTTCGATAGCTTATAATAAAACTCCATTTAACATGACATTTAAGAATGAAGTGAAGAATTATAAGGATAAGCTGAAAGTATTATTAGGATGTGATTTTAAGAAGAATAAACAACAAACATATTAGTATAGGTAAAAAACCAGTGTTTTAAAATGTTATTTTAATATCGTTGTGTATTGCTTGAACTATTTAAATACATTATTTTAATATTAAAAAATAATTATATATATCTTGTGAGTTATTTTTAATATAAAATAATTATTTTTATCAAAATATAACTTAATATATAATCTCAACAAATAAAGTATAAGGTCCCACAAGTATCAAACAAAAATTACAATTTATAAAACACAATAGAAAATAACTAATAATATAGAACTTTATGATAGTATATAGGGAGTGTCTACGATGCCTGTGGTGGCACCATACCCTTACTTTAATATCCACCTTTAAATGTTATTATTTGATAATAACCATTAGATCAGGTGTAGTACCACAATATTAACCTACAAGGTATAATAGAGGAACCTTGCTTGTCTTTACCTCACTTACTTGCAACCGCAATAAAAAAATAAAAAAAGTCACCCATCCACGGTCATTTTTCACTTTCTTCCTCGGGTTCAGAAGGGAAATAAAAAAACTTGGCCCAATTTACCCACGACGCCATGTTTCACTTCTTTCTCGGATCGATTATTTCGATTGCGTTTAGAAGGAGAGAAAAAATACACATAAGTCTCCTTCCCATGATGGCTCAATATACCCATGATGGATTCTTCCTCGAATTGATTGTGCCACACTCCTTCCATTATATACTCATTTTCTTTTCCACTATTTCCACCGCGTTGGGCGATTTCTTGTTTCACAATCAACTCAATTTCTACTATAGGGTTATTGGTTCTGCATCTTGGGGAACAACAAGAAAAGGTAAAATCCTGATGCGGACCAAAATGTTCATACGTAATATTATTTGATATATGAGGTTATTTGGGGTAAGCGACCTCATTTCCTGGAGAGGGTGTTCCTCTGGGAGGTGAGCGAGCTGAGTGGTTTCAGTGGAAGAGTAAGCGAGCTGGTTTGTGTAGAGTAGCGACTTGTAATATGGGGATGAGTTCTCATATAGGGTCGTGACCTCTTGTGGTTTGAGCTGTGTACTTGAGTTCGGTTATGAGCTTTGTGAATATCGAGCCTGCAGGCTTAATATGAGTGGTTTATGAGGTCTTGGTGGAATGTATGAAAAGAATAATGGGCCCAGGCCTATTTTATTAATTTAATGAGAGGTTCATTGTTTATGGGAACTTACTATATAGGAGGAATCCTAATTCTGAGACAGTTGTGGAATTATGGTAGGAGAAGGTAACCCTGGCTTGGAAGACACTTCTCTTATCTCTATAAAAGGACGAGCATACCTCTCATTATTCTAAGCTTATGATATCATAATTGCATCTTGTATGATTTGAGTGAAGGATTGCGTATTGATTTCATTTATTGACTTAAGCATCGGGGTCTTAACGGGTTGGCTAAGGGCGGATGCCCCAATTTTCTGACCTGATTGTCAGTAAAAGCCAGAATTGGCACAGGGCGGATGCCCCGACTTCCTAACCTACTTATCAGTAAAATCCAGGATTGGCTAAGGGCGAATGCCCCAATTTCCTGACCTGGTTGTCAGTAAAAGCCAGGATTGGCTAAGGGCGGATGCCCCAATTCCTGACTAGATTGTCAGTAAAAGCCAGGATTGGCTAAGGGCGGATGCCCCAACTTCCTGACCTGATTGTCAGTAAAAGCCAGGATTGGCTAAGGGCGGATGCCCCAATTTACCTGAACTGATTGTCAGTAAAAGCCAGGATTGGCTAAGGGCGGATGCCCCAACTTCCTGACCTGATTGTCAGTAAAAGCCAGGATTGGCTAAGGGCAGATGCCCCAACTTCCTGACCTGATTGTCTGTAAAAGCCAGGATTGGCTAAGTTCGCGTTTTGTTTGTAATTCGCGTCCATCTCTTATCCATCACCATGTTTGAAAGTTGGAAAAAGAAAAACAACCAAAATAGTTAGGTAAATTCTTAGCTCCTCTATTATAAATTATTTACAAAATTCATCTATTTTACATTTATTTATAAACATATAATTGTGGATTGATTAAAATAAAAAAATCACAAAGTACAAAAAAACACAAAAATATTAGAAAAATATAATACATAAAATTAKAAWTTTCCTTTCCATTTGAGTGTGCATATGATGTGCATTAGCAAATTTCTATTATTTTATTTCGAAAACAAACACAAAAACAAACAACCTATTGGAACGATATAACCAAGATTCTAGAAGGGCATGTCCTTTCAATTACTTCCAAACACAAGAATTTGCTCCTGCCTTGTCATAATGTAATTAAAATAACTAATAAATAAACTTATAAATGACATTGCAAATTTTCGGAACGACAACCCTATACTCTGGAAGGACATGTCCTTCCAATTACAAGAAAAATGATTCACAACCAATTCATGAAATATTTATCTAACACTGTTCAAAATTTCATGAAATTATCTAACACTGTTCAAGATTTCATGAAATATAATACAAAACAAACACATGAGGCAAGGACAACCAATTCATCTGTCATTTTCCAAAAACTTCTTGAAATATAACACAAATATAAASATAGGAGGTATGGAGAAAAATTGAAATTGTACCTTTGTCTTCTTCAAGAGGGATTACAGCAACTGGAGATTCTGGAAGGACATTCAAACCGTCTGGAAGGACAATTCCTTCCAGGTACAGCAACCGAAAATTACTTATGCTCAAAGATTAATTTGAAGAGGAGAAATTAGTAAGGAGGAGAAGTTTTTCGGGCGGCTGGAAGGAAAAGTACAAAACCGAAGTAAGGGATAAGGAGCTGTACAAAAAACAAAAATAATAAACCAAAATAATATTGAAAAGTGGGGGGAAGGTGAATATTAGGTGGAGTGTATTAAATGAGGTAAGTGGTATTTTGGAAGGACATTTTATTAATAGGAAGGACATGTCACTCTAAAAAATGCACCATTAAATTGATGCTCTGTGCAACGAAAATTATATTTATAGGAACGACATTGTTATTTATAGGAACGATAAATGTCGTTCCAATAGATAATTGGACCTACAGGAACGACTTTTTTATGTCGTTCCTATATGTGTAACCTATAGGAAGGACAAATTTTTCCTTCCAATTTTGTCCTTCCAGTAGGTGTCATTTGTTGAAGTGATTGTTTGTATATTTCATTATTCGATTAAAAGCATTAGAATTATATAATAAAATCACTGCTAGTGTATATAAATGATATATTAATAAACACTGTAATTATATAATAAAATTACTTACTGATATAAATTAAAATATTAATTCATAAGTTCGCAATTACCATAGCATAAAAGATTTCATATTACCTTTTTAAAAACATTTCAGAAAACGAGTTTTCATTATTTATATGAAAACTCAGRAGTTAAAAAAAAAAYGTTTTTAAAATCTATCAAAAGCTTCGTCCACAAGCTTGGACCCTGGAGTCTTATTCGAATTTCAATCTCAATATCATTTTGTAGCTATTTAATGGCTTATTTCTCAACTATGCAGCATGCACCTTTGAAGGATGAACCTTTAGTATTGAGAAACGCGCCACTTTATTTCTAATAATATATTGAATAATATAAAACCCACACATGTTGTGTTCTCCAGTAACAAAACAATTACCTCCTTTGATGATGTCCTTACATGTGACAATTTAGAAAGTAATATATTGAATACTATAGAACACACATGTTGTGTTCTATTCTAGTAACGGTGCAATCCTCATTTGATGATGTCTTACATATGTGACGACTTTAAAAGTACTATATTGAAAAATTTAACATACACAAAACATGTTGTGTTCTATACTTGGCCGTTAATGCGAAATTTATCAAATAAATAAATAATAATAATAATAATAACTAAAATTAAGTCTTGACAATTGTTCGGATTTAAAACCAATCATTTTATTTTTTTTAAGTTAAAAAATATCTAATTTGATAATACATTTTACAAAAATACATTTCATAATTCAACTCTCTTTCAATATGTAGTACCATGTATAAGAATAATGGTTACTTTTATTAAACATAAAACACTAATACATGAAACTAATATATGAAAGTATAAATATCTTAAAAACAATAAGATTTAAAAATAATATATTTGATTACAATTATTATATATATCATTATACATGGTAATGCATTTATTAAATTATTATTTTGGTTGTTTGCAATTATTCATATAAATGTTCTCGTGAGTTAATGTTGTCATTGATATGGTGAGATGTCACTGATAGAACATTACTCTTAAAATAGCTCAGATTAATGATTATCAAGATTTGATATTGATAATATAATATATGTCGACATGTGGTGTGCATCACATTCTTAGATAATGCAGTTAGTCTCACGACTGCGAATAATTATCATTCATGATGGACACATGAATACTTTAGAGAGTATTAATAAACCCTACTAATAAGCTATTTATTGTATGTCGATTAGTTTATCAGTGTATAAAGCGTGTGATAATCCTTTAACTTGAGGTCAATACGCACCTTGTTTATTGAGTGATGTACTTTGACCATGACTAATCCTTGCACTCCTTTTCAGTGTAGATATAGTTTGTGTTGGGTACATCATGATGTAAATGAAGGTTGTAGTTGATCCAAGAAAGAATTCATTACTCGATTGGAATTTGAGAGTCTATATTAGGTCGAATAAAGTCACGGGCCAATGCAAGAGACATATTAGATATAGTAGTTGAGTATGGTCTAATTTTCGACTAATAAAGATGAGATAAATTGATTAAGCAATTGAGATAGACACTTAGGGAAATCTTAAGCTAAATTGAGTGATTCGCTATGAAAGGAAATCCACCAAAGTTTTGTATAAAAGGTTATAATTCGTTGAGTTCAAGTGAATGTTCTTTGTATATTGAGTTAGTTCAACTAAACCATCTAAAAATTTTGTTTGGATTATCATTAGATTGATGTCATATATGAAGGACTATATGCAATTAATAAATATTCAATTTAGAATTGTATTATGTAATAATTATGATGTTAATTTATATTTGATAGAAGTTATTTAATTAAATTAAATTGAATTTGTATTTAATTATCTATTTTATATTAATAAAGGTACTTGAGCCAAAATTGTATTGGGTCCATGTCTTAGACACTCCAACCCTTTTTAGGATTAAGATTCTCTTATGTACATAGTATAAATATAATATAAAGTTATAAGTTGATATAGAGTTATTAGAGAAATATCATAACAAATCCTCTTGATTTTGTGATTGAGAGTTCTCGAGCTATCGTGAGATTTTCTAACTTTCTTCACAATAGCAATACACTGAAGTTAGATCTTACAGTTTCCTAGCTTTCTATTTCACAAGTTCAATATATCTGTGAAATGTAAGAACGCGCTAATCCCAAGTGGCTATTTGTGATGTACCATAAGAGAGTATTTATAAATTTGAATGAGGCTTGTGCTTAGCATGCCGGAAATTGTCATGCAATTTAAATATTATTATAAGGTTTAAAATAAATTTTCTATCAGTTGGCACATATTTTGGTGTATAGAATGGTCTAAATACATTTTGGAACCTTATGTTTCTTATAAATTTTTTTTGATCTACATTGATTTAATTTTTTAGCCAAATGTTTTTTCTCCACTTTCTGTTCTTATAGGAGCAATTTTTTGCCGTTCAAATGAATTGTTGGAGCTGTTGCTCAAAGTACACATGATTATAATATCGTCAGTTTTCTGCTCATCTTTATTATGTTATTCATACTCTAAGAACATGATAGTTTTTTATGAAGTTAATTTTTGTTTTAGTGCGTAAAGCTGAATTAATTTTAATTAAGTAACTTATTTTTCTTAATTACTAAAAAGATTAGAAAGTCTTACTTGTGCTGTTTAAATAATAATAATAATAATAATAATAGATATATCTAGTGTGCCAACAGAATTATATACACCATGTCTGACCAGTTTTCTGAGTTCAAAATGATTTTATGTTGAACTCGAGTTCATTGCTAAAGATAACCGGATGATGATGATGGTGATGAAGATATTGCCTCATCAGATACCACGTCGACTGGTTTCGATTTTACAGTTCCAGCCCCATAACACTTATTGTTTCGTTCAATCTCGGTCCTTTAAAGCTCATAGTTTAAAATCTTTTAGCTTATAAAAATTAAAGTATGTCCAATTTTACTTTTCACAATGATCCTTAACAAATAACTACAAATTCCCATTAATTAARGGAATCTAGCAATTTTATGAATATAACGAAACAAGGCGGTAATGCTTGTAAATATTTTTATGTTCTTACAGTTTTTGTTTCAGATAAACTRTTAGTTTATGTTAATAATTTTGGTGTATTTTTTGTTGAACTATTCAATATATAATATGTACAATTGATGACTTGATGTATTTTATGGTGAAATCATTAATATATTCATAATATTTAGTATTTATGTTGTGTGTAATTGTTGGTTTTGGCCTTCCATTTCTTTTTTTTTTAATTTACTACTTTGTAGAAAGGATATTAAAAGATCCGTTCAATAAACCTTACTTTCTATATGGAGTTCATGAAATCCATTCTGCAAACAATACTTTCTTGAATGAATATTTTGGAAGAACATGTCTTTGAAYTATGTGTAGCACTAATAACAACGACAGCTATTGGCGCAACGTGATCGCTCCTTCACACACTTATCAACACAAGGCTGCTGAAATGAAGAATTGCGATGAAGTTTGCACGAGAAGTCGTTCCTATTGTTATTTGAATTACAGGAATGACATACACTAAATAAATAGACGTTTGCTGATGGAAGGATCCGCCAGCAATCAATTTGTTGATGGGTACTACCCGTCAGCATTTTTGGCGTCAGCAAATTGATTGCTGACGGGATTAACGTACCCGTCAGTAAATGTTGACGGCATGCTAACAGGTGGTGCCCGTCAGCATTTGCTGACGAGTGAGCCCTGCTAGTATTTACTGACGGATGAACCCCGTCAGCTTTTATAAAATATTATAGAAAAATAATTGGACAAGCCCAGCCCATCCCGGCCCGGCCCCAGCCCATCCCGCATCTATTTAAATACCACATATGGCATGGGTGGAATTTCAACCCGCGACCTATTGTAAATAGAGGAGCGGTGTTACATTCTTGCCAAGTCAATTACATGTGAGAGTTTATATATTTTTAATATATATTAAATATGTAAATTAATTTATAAATTATATTTTTAATTAATTATGATATTTATAAATGTAGATTATGTTTATGAATAATGATATTATAAATATATATTAATATAATTACTCATAAATAATTATAAATATATATATATTTGAAATATATAATATATATAATTATTGATATATAATTTTTATAAATATAATTTTATTTGTAAATATATATAGTATATTATATTTATAAATATATATTATAATTAAACTATATTTATAATTAAATAATTAATTGTGTATATTATATTATTTTATAATGTATTATAATTATAATATTATAAACTTATTTTATATTTATTTTATATCCCTTTATATATATATATATATATATATATATATATATATATATATATATATATATATATATATATATATAGCTAGCGGGTATAGGCCGTCAATATTTTTTTTAATGTTGATGATGGATATATGCCATCAGCAAATTGCTGACGTCCATTACCCGTCAGCAAATTCGTCAATATAGTGACTAATCAACAATCCCTCAATAAATGCTGACGGCTTGTTGTCCGTCAGTATTTTTCATCAGCATATCCTAGTTTTTTGTTAGTGATAGCAAGTAATATAGAAAGAACTTCGTGGGACGACAAGTCATTTCTATAAATCTAAACTAATAAAAATAGCATGTATGAGGACAACTTTTATGTGTCCCCATACATGTATATCCATATTAAACTCAATTTCTATAGTAGTATACATAGAAAGCCTTTGAATTTGATCACCGTTATTATTTTTATGGTCAGATTTAGTGGGTTTTTTTTTAATTGTAGAAGGGCTTATGTTTAAGACCCCATATTTATAGGGACCCAAATAAATTATATATATATATATATATTCAAAGTTTCAAAATATTAGTTCTATTTTCTCACTTAACTTCAAAAATTCAAAATTCTTCTAATATATATATATTTTCTTAATTTCAAATATTTTAAATGGTTCAATTTCACATTTTTTAATAAATTCAAAATTTGAAAGTGTTAGTTCTATTTACTCATTTTATCTCATACATTTAAAAAATAATTATAATAATTAAAGATAAAAAATTGAACTTCAAAAATCTCCGATATTCTAATTAAAATATCTCATTTTAATGTCAGATATTTTAAATATTAGTTTTAGTTTAGTTTCTTTTTAATGGTTTTGAATTAATTCAAAGTGTTATTTATTTCTATTTCTCACTTATTTAATTATATTTTTTTATAAATAATAAATAAACATGGGAAAATAAACCAAAAATATGAATTTTAAATGTTTAAAATGAAAAAAAAAACCCTGCCAAACCGAGTTGGAACCGAATTGTGAACTGGCGGTTTGCAAACGCCAGAAATAGGCCGGTATCACGGTTCGATTCCGATTCGAGGTTATTGTCGAAATCAAATCGACTGTTCAAACCGTAACATGTCTAATTGAACATAACATCAATATACCATCATAGAAAACCCATATACCAATATCTATAACGTACATCATCACAATGGGAAAGTGTAAATGGCCATCAAAATTCAGTCAACTAAATTTTTTGGCGGTCAAACATATATACATATATTATCATACAAAATATACATATATCGCATGCATATGTTATCACACAAAATGAAGTGGCTGTATGATATAATTTGCTTATTTTTAGGGCCCCAATTATATATACTAAAACATATAAAATACTAATAAAAAATATGCACACGTATGTGTGTGTGTATACATACGTGTGCATATATTTTTATTAATATATTATATGTTTTAGTATATATAAATGTTTTAATATTAGCTTATAATATATTTATTAGTTATAGTGTCACGTTAGTTATCTAGTTGATCTAAAATATGAACAGATTTAATATGTTGTTGCATATTTATTTAAGTGCAAGTCTTTACTTGTAATTCAAAAATTCAAATTTTGGATTTTTTGAGATTATTAAAAGTCTTGGAATATTTTCTTGATGTTTGTATTGCTTATAGTCTAGTCTAGTTAACCATTTCAGTCATTTGTAAGAAATCACAAAAACGCATTATAGAACTATTATATGGAGAGTATTGGCAAAAACGCGTTATATGCGTTTCTAATATAGTAGCTAGTCTAGTGATACTAATTAACTTTGCAATATAAGTATTGCCCTTTTCGAGCAAACCAACTTTTGCAATATAAGTTCACATGTTTGTTGCAACAAACGAAATTGCGAATAAAAATAAATGGTCATTGTTGAAATAATAAATTATGGGACGTTACTGGGTAGCCATGCTTCAATCCCAACACCACTATTATGATTTTTCTTTCTTCTTATGTTTGTATCAATCAGTGTTATTATAATGTAATCTATATCTATCTATCTATATATATATATATTCCTAAAAGTCCGAGAATGTCTTTCAACTTTTGTTTTGCCTAAATCACTCATTTCCTCTTTTATTTACAATGGTTAAGTTGTCATCGTAACTTAATTAATTAATGAAATAGAAGGAAAGAAAATTAAAAATAAAAACAAATGCAGTAAATAATACATTAAATAAGAATTCTAAGGGTCATCGAAAACTCATAGAAAACGTTCAATGAGCAGGCAATAAACTGGTGTTCTCCATTTCTGCGATTTTCTTATTCCAGCACTCTTAAATATTATCAGAGTTCATACTTTCAGATTATGGGTTAGTCTTGAAGAGACCAAAAGGGTTGAGAGGAAAAAAATTAGTCAACATATTTCCAGATTCAGAGGGCTTATTATATTATGACTATGTTCTTTTGCTGTGTAAAATTTTTCTTGACTACCTGTACTAAAAAGTAGGTACTATTTTATATTTTTTTGGAATCAAACTTTTAATGTTCATATATATAAGTTGAAACTAAATCTTAAGTGCCACCTTTATATTTTTAGGTAATTATTTGTTTACTATTTTTCTTAATATTTTTTAGCAGTGTTCTGAAAATCACTAGGCGGCTGCTAGGCGAAAGACCAGCGCCTAGGACGCTTAGGTGGGGCCTAAGCGGGGCCTAGGTGAGGCCTAGAATTTGAGAATAAATATCCTGATTTACAACATTACATCCAACTATTTAATAGTTCAATATACTACCTACTACACAATAAAGTCTGTGACAATTCAAAACTAAAAGTAATAATTACAATTTACAATTCACAAGTTTAATGCTATTGTTCGATTCAAAGTTCAAAACAATATAGATCCATAAATTCATTAGTCAAATAAAATAACATAACATATATTACAAAATTAAAATAATTAAGAAATAGGCCCAAAAACTACGTCGTTTTACGCTATAAAAAAAAACTGGCAGGGCGCCTAGGCAGCACTTTGGGTACCCAACGATTCTTTTGGCCGATTTTTGAAAATCGTAGACGGATTGGTGGCGTTTAGCGTTTAGGGCGATTTTTATAACAGAGCTTTTTAGATTGTAGTAGTAATAGAGCGTTAAATGGCAAATTACAAAATATCTGAGTCTAAATTACTACAATAAACACAAGTAAACAAACTAGAAAATCCGTGAACATAATAAGCCTTATAATATTCCCTAAAATATTGACCCTTGTTATTGGAAATTCCCAGCAAAACAACAGAAATAAACAAACAAACAAGCCTATTATAAAAGATAGAACCTAAAGTAAAATAATATAAAATTATTTAGTTGGATAGTTATAGTTTTTAATTAATTATACTGGGTAAAAAACTAAACATTAGTTTTGTTTAACAAATATTTTCATCTTGTTTTAAAGTACGCTAGAAACAACTTATTTAAAAATATGAGAGATCTAAATCAAATATCTTGGTGCAAAAGCTTATTTGCTTGTTCATAGTAATAAAGTATGCTAGAAACAACTTATTTAAAAATATGAGAGATCTAAATCAAATATCTTGGTGCAAAGCTTATTTGCTTGTTCATAGTACTAGTTTATTTTACACCTGTGTGATTTATGGGGTAGAAAGTTAAATATAAAAATACAAGTTGTATTACTATTATTTTTATTATTATTCATTATGTGAAGACATAAATAAATAGAGAGATAGAGATTAAGGGAAATAACTAAAAAATTCACACTTGGTAAATTATAGATCGAATCCACACTACATACATGGACGTTAAGATTATACGTTAGTGAATACTTCTTTATATACCACATTATTGGTCATATTCGATCTCAAATCGTCATCACCACAAACTAATATCTTCAATCTCTTTCGATGGGTGACACGCGACACGACAACATATAACTGATCATGACCAAATATGAGATTCTTCAGATAAAGGCCAACGTTCGAGAGCGATTGACCCTTACTCTTATTTATCGTCATCGCATATGAAATCATTAGTGGAAATTGCCTTCGTTGAAAATTGAAAGGTATCCTAACATCGGAAGGTGTTAGACTCATCCAGGGAAGCAACATTTTTCCGCCCGCCTTTGCACTGGTTAGAGTTTTGCATTCAAGGACGTGCGTGGAAAGTCTCGTAACAACCAATCTCGTCCCATTACACAATCCCACTGAGTGGTCTATGTTCCTCAATAACATAACAGGAGTCCCCACCTTCAGATGCAACTCGTGATTGGACACCCCAAAACACTTCATACCATTCAAGAGTTCGGGCGTGTGAAAATCACTCAAAAAGTCATTCCCACCGTCGGATTTGCAGGCACTGTCCGAACTCAGGTAGGTGTACCCCTCGCTCGAATCCAAAGTATTCATGTACTCGTTGACAGAGTCCACAAAATCGATAGTATGGGCCAATATGGCCCTATCCTTCAGGAACATCGGTCATCAATAGAGTCCCTAAATATCGGATATGTATTCTCAACAATAGCTGGAATGGGCTCGCCTGAATATCGGAGGAGGATATCATCTGGAATTTCTATTATAGCACAACCGTCATTCGGTCCTCCTATCTTTCCATCTCTAATGTTGGAAATCCAATCGGAGAACTCCTCCAACTCAGGATGTTCCTGTCCGTCACTGAGACTCTGGAGACTCATGTTCTGAGTCAGCCTCAACACAATGCATTGCTTCCACATACTTGACGCATTGATAGCCGCATTCACTATTTCCTGCGCATAGAGTGGTATCTACACAAAGTAGTTTGCGGTCATGATCCCTAGAAACTCCAGGTTTAGCAAACAGCGCCACGTAGCAGTTGAACCTTATTTCCATTTCCTAGATCCTCTGACTAACATCCTCAACCGAAGGTGAAAACGCGAAACTCCCTTGGAGTACATTTCTTACCTGCATGACAGTTAAACTTATATCTCCTTTTTTTGCTCCCCTTTCAACACTTTCTTTTTGAGAGATTAAATTAAGAACTAGTCATTCCATGGGCATGGTCCATGGGGTTCTTTCAGGATTATAGGAAGTATCTCGAAATCTTCTTACATCGGGATTGTTTCATCAAAGTTAGCCATTAGTGTTTCTCTTTCTATTTCATAATACAAATGAAAAAAATCGCCAAAACTAATGATCTGCAAAATAAAATAAGAAAACGCAAAAGAAAGAGAAGTATCAGATCATCAACATCGTCTAAATAAATTTGGACCGCCGCGTCCGAAAATGCTTCAGGTCCAGAGGCACCTCAATATGAAAAGTTTTCATTCTCTATGACTATTTCTCAAGAGTCCATCTTGCATAACCCATCCTTCTCCGGCTTTCTTTTGAGCCAATCCACTCTTTGAACTCTTCATAATCTCTCTGCTGTAAAATACCCCCTATTGCAGAGTATTTCAGCATTCGAAAATCGCAAAACATAAGTATCTCACGTATTTCCCTTCCTACCTCACGCATTGTTGTAACTCTTCATAATCTCTCTGTTGTAAAACACCCCCTATTGCAGTGTATTTCAGCATCCGAAAATCGCAAAGCATAAGCATCTCACGTATTTCCCTTCCTGCCTCACGCATAGTCGTTCAATTAGGGTTTTGCTCAATTGTCTGCCCAATTCTCGTTCGCCAGGTTGCCTGGGTCGTCTACTCCGCACATCTCCGTTCGTCATTGTATCTTGGGAGGTTCATCGCTAAAAAGCCGTGAGCGATTTTCTTCCATAATTAAAGGTCCTATTACAACTATAAATACCCCCTTCTGTAATTACAACTATAAATACCCCCTTCTGTAGAGTATTTCAGCATCCGAAAATTACAAAGCACAAGTATCTCACGTATTTTCCTTCCTGTCTCACGCATCATATAGTCGTGCAATTAGGGTTTTGCTCAATTGTCTGTCCAGTTCTCGTTCACCAGACTGCCAGGGGTCGTCTGCTCCGCGCAACTCCGTTCGTCGTTGTATCTTGGGAGGTTCATTGCTAAAAAATCGTGAGCACGTAGTACGGGGCGATAAGAATTTTAAGGAAAGATTTTTCTCGTTTCGATATCTTTTCTATTTTCTGCTTTATTTGTTTGATTGGTGATTGTCGTTTGTTTATTGCTGATTGCTGTTTTTATTAATTTAAATTTACCCTGCTGTAATCTCAATAATTTTTCTGTTTTTTTCCTTTCATTTGGGATTTAGTATCTCTAAATCAAAAGGCTTTAGTTTTTAATTTATAAACGAGAGTATTATTGTTACAATATTCATTTTAACTTATTGGTAAGTGTAGTAAAATTTGCATATAGCAAGGTGAGCTGACTTGTACATCAATTTCATGGAGTTACTTTTAAACAATAAACTCGATCAAGGGTATAGTTGGAAAATTTTAATATATTTCTTAATTTGGGTGAAATTTAACTGTTGGTATGAATTCGATGGATACTTGGAAGAAAGTCGCAGCCCAAACCTCTGGTGCGTAATTTGGATAGATGGGTCGATCACGATCAGGATATGAATATAGTTACAGCTTCTGGAGAGACGACGATATAATTCCTGTTTATGCTACATCGATAACCTGGGCTAGAGCAAGGGCCCCGCAAAGGTATCTTTTCGAGATTAGGGCTAATTTCAAACTCAAAATTAGGGCTGACGATGGTGATGATGATGAGAAGGAGAAGACGAAGATGATGGGGTCAGAGAGGTTCGCAGCGGTGGTCTCCGACAACAAGCCATGGGTGCGAGGGTTTAGTATCCGTCACAGGCTGCGAGATTATAGGTTGTCCGAAGACGAGATTCAATCCATGGCTCGCGACGCCTTCGATTTCGCCGCCAGGCAACCAATTAAAGACGATGATGCGATTATTGCGGTGGTTTTGGGGCTCGATTTGTGGACGGTGCAGCAAGAGGGTGAACCAATTGACGCGGCCGTCGATCGGGCCGTAAAGCCCGAAATCTTGTTCCCATTGGGCTTGTGCTATGTTGCTCTTTCTGAAGGGGCCCGACTCAAGGCGTATGGTACCCGCGCAGTAGTACAACGTTTGTGTTTCTTGATGAGCCTAGCCAGGATTAGATTGGAGGAACATGAAGATGTGGGGGGTTTGAGACTGATGAGTGGGTGTCGTGTTTGTTCGCGAAAATTCACGATTGGGGATCAGATATCCTTCCTCCCGGATTGCCTCCATGCTTTTCATTCCCTTTGTGTTTACAATTGGTTTCGTAAAGAGAAGAATAGATGCCCCTCCTGCAAAATCAAGATACCAACTGACCCCGAGACGTACTTTGCTAACGGTGGTTTTCACTTGCCACTCGAAATGTACTGATGATTCATCATGATATCAGTAAGAAATCTCAACTTTTCTTCTATCGGTTTAGAATATGTATGTATATATAGTTGTTCTCAATATATCTTATGTGCAAAATCAGCTTAAGTAACTCGAGGTTTTATGTGTATTTCATATGAATCGATCCAAAATGAATGTACTTACGGAGTCTAGAGAAAAAAAGGACAAAAAGAGGGATAATTACAAATACTACTCTTGAGATTGCCATTTTACTGTAAACACATCCTTTATGTAGTCTTGTATAACCAAATAGGAATAGTTTTTGTGGGGAAGGTTCAACGTGTGCTTAGTTTATGAATTTCTACTAAATAACATTGCAAAGAGAGACAATATGTTTTGTGGCTCTAGAGATGTACTACCAGAATGTTGCTACTGCCTTTGGTTTCAAGAACAACAACATCAATTATCGTGATAATATCATCTTCATATTTGGTCCTGGTGGAGGGGTGCAGCGAATTTCCACCTTGAGGACAAGGTGGTTCGTAAGGTGCAAAGAGTGTTACAGCCCAATACTCARCAAGCCCAAGTGGATAAAAAAAGATTACTTAAGCCCAAAATAAAAATACAAGGAGATTGCAATGTGAACCTACTAGGCGATATTYTTTCTAGACATCAATATTTATTATATTGAAACAAAATTATAGTGATTTCTCTTTTGTCATATATGGTTAAGAATCAAAACTTAAGATCATTATAAATATTTTTTGATTTCCTTCAACGTGTATTCTTAATGTTACTTTCTGTTAATTTCTGCGTAGATTACTTGTTTATTTGCGTTTAAATGTTTTCTTTCTTTCTTTCTTTTTTGGTGTGTTGTTGTTTGATTAGTTTTTGGAGTACATCTAGGGTTCCACTGTGCGTACTTGATTTGACTTTTGTTTAATATGTCCTTGGTTACATATTAGAAATATTTCGTTCTTGTGACGCCCTCATGAGATTGTTCAATTGGTGATGATTTGGGCCGTGCTCGATTTATTCCTATAGTAAGTATGCGCCTGGTTGATACACTTGCAAGTATTTTTGAATTGCTTGCACATTTTTGAACATAGCTGGGTCCGACGGTTTCTTGATTTGATTATTGGTGTGATTGACAGTTAATTGGGGTAGGGGGGGTGGGGTGAGGGTTTGACGTGAGGTTTGTTGAATGAACTTTAAAGTTCGAGAATATTTTGTGACCCTCGCTTTTCAGTTTAACAACCTTATCTCTTGGTTCAGCAGAAATGAGATTTGGCATTGATGATAAGATTTGTGCTCTTATAAAATTTGCAATCATTTTCCTAAGCATGTTTTTGTTCACAATGAGTCGATCGTTCTGAAGTTCTGCATAATTATAGAGATAATTAGAAGAGTACRCTCGAGGTTTGACCTAATCACAAAAATAAAACCCAGCTACCTTTCAAAATTACYAACTGTACCGCTGAGGTTTGATGTAACCTTAATATCATGGAGCTAACGCTAGCTCTGAGATTTCTATAAATGTGATTTTTTTTTWAAATATGTCTTTTGCTTATTAAGGGGGTAACGCTAGCTCTAATAGTGGGCTTTAGGTCCCTAAGGTTAGGGTTACTTATATATTTAAGCTGAGCGGGATATTCGGTGAGGAGAACCTTGTGTTCTAGCTTTTTTTCTTTACATAATAATAATTTATTTTCTTTTGCGAATATTTTTTATTCTTATTTTGTTTCTATCAAACCCTTTGCTCTATGAGGGTATGCTGTACATACTTAGTTGGGTTAACCCAAAATGTGTGAGTAATCCATCACTTCTATGGACCAATATATAAATAAACTGAAGTTGTTTTTGTTGTATAAGCTAGTACTTTGACGCTTGGTTAAATCTGTAGCAATATATCATTTTAGCATTGTTCTGAAAACCGGACTGGTCATGGTTCACAGGTTGGACCGTGGTGTGTGTGTGTGTATCTATTAAATATGTTATAAATAAATAGAATCAATTAATTTAATAAAAAATACGATTATAAAATATTTTAAAACTCAATTCAAAGAGTCCATATAAATAAATATGAGTTCATCAACCACAATACAACATAGAAAAATGTAGTTGGATTTTAAATATAATGAAGAGAAATCAAATAAAATAGTTCAAGTCTTATATCATCACTCTAAGTCCAACAACTTCAAAATGAAATAAAATGAACCCATCATAATTTGTATTTATTTGTACTCCAAATAAAAAAAATGACCCTGTCAATTTCTACCGATTTTCAAGTCCACCGGTTTTTACATGAAAACCGGACCGGTGTGGTGACCCGTTCCCGGTTGAACCGGTCCAACCGGTCGGTCCAGTCCGGTTTTCAGAACCATGCATTTTAGACCTATTCTTTCGGAGGGTTTTTCAGAGAAACTTCACAGGAGAATAGTGAAAAATGGAATTTTAGAGAGATGCAAACTTTTTGGTGAGATAGTAATTTATGTGTTTTTTGTAAGTGGTTGGATATAAAGTTATTTGGTAAAAAGATTAAAAATAAAATAAAATTGAAAGGGTGTGGGCCTACAAATGTTTTTGTGTAATGTGAAGTTAATGGTAGTGGAGAGAGGAAATAAAGAGAGAAAAATGAGGGAAATTCTTTGAGGTAAAAATTTAAATTGTATTTTTTGTGATTGAAAAAAAAAATTATGGACCAATAACCAATCACTTTTTTTTTTTTTTCTAGGGAGGCCGATGGCGCACCTATATATTTTGCTTGCTTCCATTTAAGTTCTGCAACAGGATGAGTTAACAGGTTTTCCGAGGTATTATTAAATTAATAATATAAATTTAATTCAGAATTAACAAATAATACACATTAAAATTTTTTGCATTTTTTGGTCGGACGCCCGAGACCCTTATTGCAGAAAAAAAGGAAATAATAAATTCAGATCTCTTACCATGGAAGTGCTACGTCAATTAAGATTTCATCCGCTTCTTTACTAAATCCCAAGACATCATGAAGGAGTTTCTGAACCATGAATATGCAAATTTATTTTATTTTTATTTATCAAACAACGTTGGATCTTTAATTACTATGCACAAATAGTAAGCATAGCAATGGGCCGGCCTGGGTAGGCCGGCCTGGGTAGGGCTAGGTACTAGAGGACGGGTACTAGAGGACCCGGATGCGCTCCGTCCACTCCACGGGTCGAGTTGGATCACCTTGTCACGATTCTGGAGCGGGGCAGGTCGACCCGTTGTATTTATCTTTTTATTATTTTTATTAATTTAATGTATAATAACATATATATTATTAAAAAAAATAAATATAATATGAAAAATTAATTAAAATCAATACTAAAAGTACAAAATCTTAATGATTCATACAAATAAATATTTAAAACACATATAAAAATATTTAAAACTAAAAAAATATATGGCGGGTCGGCCGGGGCGGGTACCTGCGGATACCCGGACCCGCGCCTGCCCCGGGTCACGGGGCAGGGCGCCCCAAACGTCACGGATCGGGTTGGGATAGAATTGTCATCCCTAACAAACAGTGGCAGAGAAAAACTAAACAGCCAAAGTGGCAGGGATAAAACTAAACAGTTCAAACCGCCAAAAGCCCCAAGAAAAGCAAGACGAAATTATAAATTTAAGGGAAAAAACTTTTTGTCCCCCCACACTATTTCGATTTTTACAATTTACTATACGAACTTTTTTTTACAGAAACCGCCATATAGACTTTGCGAGAATTACGACAATTTATTAGGTGCACCCGGGTGCACCTTGTTAGGGGTTCCTGTATTACGTAATGATATATGAAATTATACGTGATGATATATGATAGTTATACGTGATGATATGTGGTATTTATACGTGATGATATGTGACAAAAATTTAGAATTTAGGGTTTACTTTTCCATTTTAGGGTTTAGTTTTCCATTTTTAGGGTTTAATATTTCATTTTAAGGTTTAGTTTATTATTTTTTATTTAATTTTCCATTTTAGGGTCCTGGCAAAAATCTATCATTCTACCAGTTATATGTGATGATATGTGTTAGTTATATGTGATGATATGTGTCAGTTATATGTGATTATATATGATAGAAATTTTGAATTTAGAGTTTAATATTCAATTTAAGGATTTAGTTTTTCATTTTAGGGATTTATTTTTCATTTTTAGGGTTTAGTTTTTTGTTTTAGGTTTATTTTTTTAATTTTAGGATTTAAATTTTAGATTTATAATTTCAATTATTTGTGATGATATGTATCAGTTATATGTGTTGATATGTACCAGTTATATGTGATGATATATACTAGTTATATACGATGATAAATTAAATTACAGGGTGCACTTTGCAAGGTGCACCTGGGTCCATGGTATACTTTTTTCGAGAATTACAGTTTATCCCCCTACATCACTTTTTTGTGATTTTTCTCCACATCATCTGGTTTGGAAGGAGTATTTTAGGGATTTCAATTAAAAGATGAATCCCCCATTTTCTTTCTTCTCTTCTTCCACCCCTGAGAATGCCAGAGCTGGCGAGCTTTCAAGACTCGAGATCGGACTTTAGGGCCCGTGATTTGAAAATGGAAACATGGAGAATACTGAAAACAATCAATCGAGCGTATTTAAGGGCTCCCATCCGCCTCCGTCGGAGAAGTTTCGTCCTGCGAGATTTCATTGTTCGGAACTCCGCAAGCCATGGCGACCGTTTGATCAACGTTATACCCTAAATTCCCCTAATCCGCCATTAGAAACAGTTGGCGACGAAGTACAAGGAACTGAAGAGGAGGGACCCCCACTGAGAAATAAAAAAAAGCAGCACTCCGACTTGCAAGAACTCAAACCCTCAAAACTTGATATTACCGAAATACCCCTGCCTACTGACGCAGTCCCTCTGCCACCCCAGAACGATAGTCCGCCCGCTGCCAAAACGGCCGCCGTCGATGTTTCATCCGGCAAGATTTCCTTGTCCGAAACCCCGCAAGTCATGAAAACCGACCAAATTGCTCAACGCGCTACCCTAATATATTCCTCTAATCCAACCTTAGAAACATATGGCAGCGTAGAAAAAGGGGACAAAGAAGAAGGACCCTCTCTGACGAAGCAAAACCAGAGAGCAAGTTCTAGCATTCTCAGAGGTGGGAAGAACAGAAGCAAGAAAGAAGATGGGGGATTCAACTTGTAATTGAATTCCCTAAAATACCCCTTCAAAACCAGATGACGTGGAAAAAAATCACAAAAAAGTGGTGTAGGAGGTAAACTGTAATTCCCGCAAAGTCTGGATGGCGGTTTGTTTGGAAAAAAAGTTCGTATGATAAACTGTAAAAATCGAAATAGTATGGGGGACAAAAAGTTTTTTTCCCTAAATTTAATGAACTCTCATATAATGTAAAAACAGAACAAAACGCAATATAGGAGTTTAGTGAATGGGAAAAAATAGCAAAACTTTCAATGAAGGAAACATGTTAAACCAAGTTTAAAAAGCATTTTATTAAAAAAAAACACATTAATTTACCAATTAAGTTTTTGCACTACACTCAATATAAGCTACGGCCTCAATCAGCATCCTCAATTCATCACCCTAAATTAAAGATTAATACATATATGACATTATATAAAGATTTTTGTATCCATATAAAAAAATCGTTTAATTTTAGGAAAATCAAATATCGATCCACATTATATCTGAACTTACCTGCTCATTTGTTATAGGAACAGCAGCAGGATGATCATTCAGATATTTCTTGTCGTCTCTCAAGTCATCATTTATAAATAAATCTCTCATTTATATTAATACAAAATCCTCCTATTTTATGTGTTTGTTTCCCACGCTTCGTTAGTTTTGAAAAAATATTTGGTATTTCGGTGTCATCCGAGCCTAATATTTACCTTAGTTTTTTTTCTTTATTTTATTTTACCTAATTATATACTTTTATAGTATTATATTTTGACTAATTCAATATTTCTCTTTTATTACATGTTAACTAATATAATATTTTCTTTTGCCTAATTCAACATCTTAATGTTATTCTTCTATATAAAAACATAAATAAGTTATATCTAATTAGAAAAAATCTATATAAATTTAATTAATTTTTATTTACAATAAAATTTGAAATAATTTTATTATAATTTTAAATATTTATTTAATAAAAATCCGAGATATATAAAATTATAACAATATGAATAAATATAAAAGAATATAAACTTGATTTTTTTTATCTAATCCTAATAGAATGAATTGAAAAGAATATTAAAAATATATATTAAAAACTATTATTACACCAAAAAAATAAAAAGTAAAACAAAAAAGATAAAATACTACTACTACTACTAATAATAATAATAAAAATTTATTCCTGGAAAAATAAATATTAAATATATTCTAAATCTATTTACCTAATTACAATATAATGCATTGATATACATATTATATATTATATGAACAAATTAGTATCTTACACAGAAAAAAGAGAAACAACAACAACAACAACAACAATAATAATAATAATAATAATAATAATAATAAATAATAATAATAATACATATACTACAAGTTAGATGGACGACGTTTTTTCAATAGAATTATTAATGCCTTAATTTTTTATATCACATATTCATATTTAACACGCGGGTGTTGTATGTTTCACATTTTTTCAAACTCAATTTTCTACGTAAACAAATGCCAACTGGAATTCATATTATAAAAGATAATTTATTTGTTTTTGTAATTAACAATCTTCTTCTTCCTTTTTCCTTTTTTTTTAAATGACACGGGTGAGTCATTAAAAAGTAATATTTATTTTGAAAACAGAACAAATAATATTACGATTTGAATTTACATTTTCAATATTATTCTCTTAGTATTTTTTACGAATATTAATCTTTTTTTCACGCATAATATGCGGGTGTTAATACTAGTTAACTCAATATTGTAACTTATTTATTTATTTAATAATCATCAAAACTAATCTAGTGATTAAGAAGGACTAATCAAGTTTAATATTACCCAGTTTGGTTCCCACAAGCACAATTGGTACATTTGGAGAGTAATGTCTTAATTCAGGAACCCACTGTAACTAAATAAATACAAATGTGAACCAGGGTTAAATTTTTTCACAATTAAGATAATTAGTATTGTAACCTTTTTGTATATGTCCTTTCAGAGGAAATTCCATAACAAGACCCGATTTTACGAGAACGTATCAAATTAAGGCCTAATTTTTTAACTCTCCTAATCAAAGGTTTCAATTTTCAGATTTTCCCAATTTAAGACTTAGATTTTCATTATACTTCTCATTTCAAAACTCCTATTAACCATGATCATATAAGGAACTATTAAAATGATGACTTGGCAAGTTTACACACAAGTAGCCCTTAGAATTCAAGAACTCAAGACGCAAGGAAGCAGTCTTTGTTGGTTCTTCAAGACCTAGAATCCGAGATCAAAAGAATATCAATCGTACTTTGACTCTCCGTTCTAGAAGATGTATCACTGGAAGGCCTCCCTTCATCAAAGAAAAAGATGCGTGGAAATTTGTTTTCCATATGAATTGATTGAGAAAAAACGAGTTCCGCTTCTTCCTCTAAAAATGAAGAAAGACTTCTAAAAATGAGCCTTGGTCCAACTAAGAAAAGCATGGGAGAAAAGAAAGATGAACAAACGAAATGCAATGAAGCAAGCCAAGATCAATGGAGGGGCATCCAGTCACCACATTCCAATTCCCAATCATGGATGAGGCCCGCTTACTGATTCAACAAGGCTTACTGATATGCCATCATTAAGACCGTGTACGCTATATAATCGTGCGGTTTCTGGGAATTTAAAACTCGATTTCCTCCATAAATTCTCCAATCCAAATGAATTGGCTAGTTGTAAATAGCCCCTGGGCTATGGAGCAAAGGATTATCCAGGACCTACACCGAGGTATTGATGGTCATTTTCAAATCTCGCAGAACAGAATGMGATACGATGAGATAGAAACAAAYACAGGGAACAGGMTCCCTACTCTTAACGGTCAAAGTGAGCCCCTTTATTCTGAATTCGTTAATTCAGAATGAATCAAATCTCCCCAAGTAGGACTCGAACCTACGACCAATCGGTTAACAACCGACCGCTCTACCACTGAGCTACTGATGCTCAATCTTTCTTTTCGGAGTGAGTCAGGCGGCAAAGCCTTTAATTCTGATAAAAGAAAGAGTTTTCCCACCTTCCAAGTATCCATAAATGGAATCCGTTTGAGTGAATTACTTACTAGTAGAAGATTCAGCAGCTACTACAGCCCCTGCTTCTTCAGGCGGAACTCCCGGTTGAGGAGTTACTCGGAATGCTGCCACGATATCAGTATCTTTGGTTTCGTATTCCTCTCCTCCTAACTTGACTGATAGCTTGAAGCTAGAGGGCTAAGTGAACTATGAATTAGTTGAATGAACAATAGGCTAATAGGTCCACTGCACACTTACTCTACTCTATAAATCTTGACTCCCTCGGTGCTACTTGTGTGTAAACTTGCCAAGTCATCATTTTAATAGTTCCTTACATGACCATGGTTAATAAGAGTTTTGAAATGAGAAGTATAATGAAAATCTAAACTTTAAATTGGGAAAATCTAAAAACTGAAGCCTTTGATTAGGAGAGTTTAAAAATTAGGCCTTAATTTGATACGATCTCGTAAAATCAGGTCTTGTTATGAAATTTTTCCTATGTTTTCATAGCTGGCATTACTGGTTATAAAAAAAGTTAGTAAAAATACATCAGCTCCATTTATAGGAATCCTTATGACTACCGGATTTTTTTCTTTTTTGCAATTAGGACCGGGACGCCACTGCGAACGGTATCCTTCTTCTTTTTTTTTTTCTCTTTTCAAAACAACCAGGAACGCCACTCACATCAGCGTCCCGCTCCCCCAATATTTTTCTTTTCAATTGAGCCCCGAAACTTTTTTTTTATATAAAAATGTTCGGGACCCCATTACGAACGACGTTCCGCTATTTTTCTTTTCTTTTTTTTTTAATTATTATTTCAACGGGCGGGACGCGCCCCGAGTGGTGTCCCGACCCAAAAATGCAATTTTCTTAATGTGTATTATTTTGGTAATTCTAAATTAAATTTATATTATTTATTTAATAATACCGATTTCCGAACAATAAATGCCATTAGTCTACTCAATCTTAGATTGATCATGGGCCAAAACAACAGTGATGTCATTCAAATCCAAGTAATTGAATAATTTCCACATTTTCTTCATAAACGAGTGAGAAAACAGGAAAAGTTTCGTCTGAGCATTAGTCATATACATATATATACACATACTTTATATATATATATATATATATATATATATATATATATATATATATATATGTATGTATGTATAAAATTATAAAAATGGACAAAATGGATTATCAACGTGCAGTTTAGCCCGGTGGAAAGTCTTGTGAATTTGAAAATGTAAAAAAGCCCGTGTATTGTAAAATATATTTCGAGATAGGATAAACTTTATGATTAATTGTTTTCTTTTTTCATGCCAAAAGAATAATAGTTTTTAGTTTTACTCTTCAAATAACTACCATCGGACCAGATTTGAATATGTTAACAAATGGTCAAATATTGCTGAATAAATAATCTCATCATGGATTTCCCTCAAAGAGAAAAAATCTCAACATGGATTAAATTACCCATCTATTAACAAATAACTATTTGAATAATTAATAGAGTTTATTCTAAAATTTTAAGATTTTTAATTTGGATTGAATCTCAATACCCAATTGCTTTTAGGATTCAAAATTTCAATTTCCAAAAGACAGCTTGTAACATGATTTGATATATATCACAAAAATTATTAGAACTACTGTATTTGTATTTACAACTAAAATACAATATCACAAGTTCAATTATTAGGCATGATGATCGTTCCAAGTGTGTGAAATTGCCCATGAATTTGGTGAATGAACTGTTTTGAAATGCCTGATTTCTTTGTTACTAATTCTGGACGTGACTAACCTAATATGGCATGGATGTAGTTAAAAACTCTCAGTTGCCCTTGAGAATTCGTACACTAACTGCAAACACAATAGATAAAACCCTTTTTTTTTTTTACATGTAAAGAAGGATTTACAGACAATGACGTAACAAACACTAGTGTAGTTGATTAGTTGAACTCAAACAAATTCCCAAGTTGTTCCTCCTTGGTACTCTTTAATATTTTTGTATTGAAAGAATTTGTTTGAACTATTAATTAGGGTTTTCATAATTCTATTTTGGATTTGTGGTTCACTGTTCCCCTAATAAATTTAATCTGCACTTCCTAATTTCATGTTTGTTTTTTATGTTCATTATCTCATTTTTTATATAATTTACTTTATTTATTAAAATACTAAAAAGTTAAGGTAAATAAGAATATTAGCAAAAGCTTTAAAAACTCAATTATATTTATTTTATCTTCTTAATCTCCACGTTTTCGTCGTCTACATGGTCTATCTTTCTCACACTCCGCCTAAGGAGAAAGTCTTTGCAACCGAAGTGAGCCGAAGAGCCGAGTGAAATTATTTGTAAAATCTTTTGACAAAGTGAAATTTCAATATCTTATATGCCCACATTATGAACTTATTTCATAGTTCCGTGAACCAAGTTAAATGATAAAACAATGGTATACGCATTATTTCTCTTAGGTTACCACAGGCCAGGCAAGGGGGTTTATTAAATAAATATTATATTTTTTATTCAAAATTGAAAAATTATTATAGAAAAAATTAAAGATATATGTCGGGACGCCACTCAGAGTGGCGTCTCGTTTGATTCGCCATCATGGCGTCTCGAACTAAATTTAAAAAAAAAAGTTTAGGGGCAGAATTAAAAAAAATAAAAATTATGGAGAGCGGGACGCCCACTCCGACTGCGTCCCGGGGCAAAATTGAAAAAAAAAAAAAGTTAGAGAGCGGGAC
>BMAC01000241.1:865112-912612 GCA_014905375.1 Phtheirospermum japonicum
AAAAAAAAAAAAAAAAAAAAGGAAAATTCAAATACTACGAGCTCAAACTGATGAAACCCATCACCATTAAACGCCCGACCAAGCTTTCCCGCCATATTTCAACCGAGGGCCCTCATCATCCAGGCCACTGGACAAGATCCCAGACATCAAAACCCTCAACAAACTCCATTCCAGAATCATCTCCGAGGCAACTACCGCTTCGTAAACATCGGGTTCCTAACAACCTTCGGCAACGGCCAAACCCCCGTCCTAAACCTAGCGGGCCATTGCAATCCCGACGCCGGCACTTGCACGGGCCTAAGCGACGACATCCGGGCTTGCCAGGCCCGAGACATCCGAGTTCTCCTGTCGCTCGGCGGGGCCACCGGGAGCTACTCTCTCTCCTCCGCTGACGACGCGAGACAAGTGGCTAACTACCTATGGAACACCTACTTGGGAGGTACTTCGGGCTCTAGGCCCCTAGGGGACGCCGTTCTCGACGGTATAGATTTCGACATCGAACAGGGTTCGGGCCAGTTCTATGACGAGTTAGCCCGGGCCCTGTCGGCTTTTAGCTCGCAGAGGAGGGTTTACCTATCTGCGGCCCCACAGTGCCCTATTCCGGACGCCTTCTTGGACGCCGCTATCCAAACCGGGCTTTTCGACTACATTTGGGTGCAATTCTACAACAACGAGCAGTGTGACTACAGAGGAGGCGTTAGCAGTGTTCTTGCTAGATGGAACCAGTGGGCTTCGGTCCCGGGCCGTCAGGTGTTCTTGGGCTTGCCGGCGGCTCCGGCAGCGGCAGGCGGCGGATACATGCCGCCGGACGTGCTAATTTCTCAGGTCTTGCCGACGATTAGGTCTTCGGCGAAGTATGGAGGAGTGATGCTGTGGAATAGGTTCTTTGATCAGAGCTATAGTTCTGCCATTGTAGGCAGTGTTTGAAAACCCATCTTTCATGGCATTAGCTTAATAATCCTGGCATTTGTTGTTCTAGACTGCTAGGAGTGCATGTATACGACGAAATAAATTAATTACCGAAGGCCAGATTACTTTGTTGGTCCTTTTATGTTATTTTTTCACTAGCGTTGAACCGCAGAACACACACACTTAAGTGTGTATTATATATATATATATATCTCGATAAAGATAAACAACGAACATACAAATTTCAATTAAATTGTATTAATTAAATAATATGTGATACATGGAGCGCAGTATAAAGTGCTAAATCATTTTGATATTACCGTTTTTATATTGGATAAGTACAAATGGAAGAAAAGATGTCTTGAAAATAACAAAAAAATATATATATACATTAATATCATATTAAATATCAAAATATAAGACAAAAAATATTATAAAATGAGGGAAAAGTGACTGTATTAATAATGATAATGAGAAATTTTTTATTATATTTTTGAATACTTACTAAAACATCCATCACTAAAAAAAAGAGGCTTTTGCCGAGGAACCCTCGTTAATAAACCAAAAGTTCTCGATAACCAGTTTACCGAGGGCAAAATCGAGGAAAAATTCCCCTCGAGAAAAATCTCCTTGGTAAATTTTTACGAGAGGAAATATGCCCTTAGTAATTTTTTAAAGGATATTATCGAATGTTTCTTTCTTCTGTAATATACTGACACGGGAATTTTCAGCACATATACCAACTTTGAAAATATAACTGTTTTGATTGGGAATGAATTAAAAAAACAAACTATATACCATTGGAAAGCACTACGAGTCTAGTTTCTGGAAAATTTTATTTTTGATACATTATGTTGGCCACTTTCCAAAAAAGGTACGTGATGTTGGCCACACATCCACTAAGTTGGCAAGATTTTATTTTTGATACATTATGTTAGCCACTTTCCAGAAAAGGTACGTGATGTTGGCCAACATCAAAGTACATCCACTAAGTTGGCAAATTCATCAAATATAGTACATTTTTATTACAAATGCTGATGTGGCAGAATTATTTAATTTCTTATCATTTTTCATTTAATTTTAAATATTAAATGGTAGGAAAAGTCAATTTTACCCTTCTCATTTAATTTTCTTCCTTTATATCTTTCTTCATTTTTCATTTATTTTTTAATTTTTCTCTCTTTTCATTTTTCTTTTTCCCTTCTTATTTCTTATTTATTTTTTCATTATTCTTTTTTCCCTTCTTCTCCCTTGCAGATCGATCCGCTCACAGCACACACCCACTAAGAAAAGAGCAACAATCAAACTCTCAATTTGATTTACCAGAAATCCACTCACAGCACACACCCACGAAGGCAAAAACAACAATCCACACCAAAAATATAAACCCCAACCCCTCTTTGAAAATCAAACCCAGATTTTGAAAATCAAACTCTCAATTTGAGAATCCCCAAATTTTAAAACTCAAAAACAAACCACGAATGAAGTTATTAATTATTAATTACGTGAAAAATTAAATTTTTTAATATGTCAATTGATTTATTTTATATAAATTGATTTATTTTGTGTAAAATTCTTAATTAGGTGAAAAATAAAATTTATA
Organism: Phtheirospermum japonicum; assembly: GCA_014905375.1. NCBI lineage: Eukaryota > Viridiplantae > Streptophyta > Magnoliopsida > Lamiales > Orobanchaceae > Phtheirospermum > Phtheirospermum japonicum. Next base: position 867,625 of record BMAC01000241.1, read on the forward strand.
TGAAATTATTAATTATGTGAAAAAAAGTCTTAATTTATTTATTTTGTGAGAAATCATTAATTAAGTGAAAATTCGAATTTATTCGTTTCTTTTTTAGTTCTTAATCACTTAATAAAATTGATTTTATTTTTATTTGTAAATGAGGAAATTATTAATTTTGTGAAAATGTCAATTAAATTATTTTTTTTCATTTCAGCCTCACATTCTAGAAAGGTTATTTATGTATACCTTCTAGAATGTACGTTAGGGCCGGGACGCCACTGGGACAGGCGTCCCGCTCACATTCTAAAACGGTTTTCTTTCCTACCTTCTATAATGTGAGCGGGACGCCTTTCCCAGTGGCGTCCCGCCCTACTTTTTCAATATTTTTTGTTTTAGTATTATTTTATCAATTTTGAATAAAAAACATATTATTTATTTAATAAACCCGATACATGAAGCGTAGTATAAAGTGCTAAATCATTTTGATATTACCCTTTTTGTATTGGGTGAGTACAAATGGAAAAAAATATCTTGTAAATAACAAAAAAATATATACATTAATATCATATTATTTAAATATTAAAATATAAGAGAAAAGATATTATAAAATGAGGGAAAAATGATTATATTAATAATGATAGTGAGAATTCTTTTATTATATTTTTGAACACTAACAAAAACACCCATCACTAAAAAAAAAAGAAAAAATTTACCGAGGGAAAAACCATCGATAATAAACTAAAAGTCCTCGATAATCAGTTTAACGATGGCAAAATCGAGGAAAAATTCCCTTCGGGAAAAACCTCCTCAATAAGTTTTTACGAGGGGAAATATGCCCTCGAAAGTTTTTTAGAGGGTATTACCTAAGGTTTCTTTCTTCTGTAATATACGTGGGCCTGAATCTATTTGCCCTCGAAAAAACTGAGGGATGATTTCCTTCGAAAAAATCGAGAAAATACTCCCTTGGAAAAACCGAAGGAATATATTTCCCCTCGTAAAATATTAAAAAAAATAATATTTTAAAAAAAAAAAAGAAAAACCGGGGGAATTCTGGTCCTCGGTCTTTCCGAGGGGAGCTTGCCCTCAGTATTTTTCGAGGGGAATATTCCCTTCGATTTTTCCTTTTTTATTTTTAATTATTAATTCTAATTCCTATTATCTATTAAAATACCCCATAAATTAAAAGAAAAATCATTAATATACAGACAAATAAATAAATTATTTATTATATAAATATCTTAGAATTTACAATTATTAAATTTGTTCAATAAAAGTGTTTAGTAAACAAGTTTATAAAAATATTCGATAGTCCTATGACGGGGAAGGTTGCGGCGGGGGGTACTGCTGACTCTTAAATTTAAAGAGGTTTTCTTAAGATAATAACTGACTTCACTATTATCTTCTTGAACAGTGTGAAAGAATACGATAAAAATAACATTATCTTTCTATATAATAATATTTTTCTGTCAGCAAATAACATTGTTTATAAAGCATGCAATAAGCGGTAACCTGTAGTATTCTATTGTTTGCCTTATATCAATGTTGATAACCCATATATACAAATGGGATCCTTCGAAATAAGATTTTTGAGACTGCATTGTTCTCGTTCATTCCTAAATTGAGTTCACAAAGCCATAAGTTCACGATGCACAAAACCACTAGAGTATGTCTCAAGAAGTTGTTGGATATCATGATACAAATAATCTTGTCTCTAAACAAATGAAGATTAAGTTCAATGTGCTTAGTTCTTGCATGCAGAACTGGATTTGAGGCCAGAGCAATCGTGCTCAAATTATCCACCCAAACAGTAGGTGCGCGAACTGATCCAAACTTGAATTCCTTGAGCAGATATCCTATCCATGTCATTTTAGCTGCGGTGTTTGCTAAACTCCTGTACTCTGCCTCAGTGTTCGATCTTTACACAAAATCCTGCTTCTTGAACTCCATTATACAAGATTGTTTCCAATATAGACACAAGAACCACTTATGGACTTCCTATCATCAAGGTCGGCAGCCCAATCAGAATAAAAAATCCAAACAAATTGAAAAATTTGAGGCTTTCATTATTCTCAATCCATGATCAATGGTGTCTGGTCAGTATATCAGGATTCATTTAATGACATATTGTAGACCTCCAACCAAACTTCTATAAAGAATATGATTTATGCTTGTGCTGCTCCCCTTAAATCTGGACAGGTTGTTCGAAGTAATCATTAAAGTAGGAACTAGCTTAGATGACAGCATATTAGTTCTATTAAGGATCTCTCTGACATATTGTCCCTGACTCATATGCATTTTATCAGCGGATGTGGTAAAAATAGATTCCCAAAAACTGTTTAACATTGTCTAGCTCTTTAAGTGACAAAACCTTCTTCAAATTAGTAAAAACAGAAGCGACCTCATCCTTATTACTCCCTGTAATTAGTATGTCATCTACGTAGATGAGGAGATAAATTCTTGACCCATTCTTCAATCTGTAAAAAAGAGAAGCATCAGCCTTTGAATGTGTGAATCCAAAACCATGAATTATTCCTTGAATCTTGTCAAACCATACTATAGAGGCTTGTTTAAGGCCGTAGATAGCCTTGATGAGTCTGCAGACAAGCTATTTATCCTTCTGTTGTTCAGAACCTTGAGATTGTTTCATATAGAACACTTCCTGTAAATCTCCATGCAAGAATGCATTATTGATATCAAGATGCTTAACATCCCATCCATAAGAAACAGTAAGTTAAGATTATCCTTATTGTTGTTGGCTTGGCGACTGGACTGAAAGTTTTAGAAAAATCAAAACCAACTCGCTGAGAGAAACCTTGAGCAATTAATCTTTCTTTGTGTCTAAAAACTGACCCATCAGTGTTTCTCTTAGTCTTAAACACCCATCTGGAACCAATTACATTTCTCCCCTCAGGTGCTGGAACCAAAGTCCAAGTGTGATTCTTGATTAATGCATTGTATTCAGCCTGCATAGCTTGTTTTCAAACTCCAATCTTAAGAGCTTGATGAGTATTTAATGATTCATCATCCTCATGTATTACCTCTGCAGAGAGTATTTTGGGCTTGTGTATGCCAGCTTTAGACCTTGTCAGCATGGGATGTAAGTCCTGTGGCTGACATGGTGTAGAAAGACTAGAGTGATCAATAGAGAAGGCTAGGAGTTGAACAACAAGAGGAACTGTAGTGTTAGAGCGTTAAAGTGTGTTGGAGTGAGCATGCCGAGGTGATTGATGTGAAGAATAAGTTTGATTAGGTAATATGATTGGAGATGTGGAATCATTACTCAAAGGTGTTGATGCGTGTCTGTTTGAGAAGGTGCGATGGGAAAGGTATGATATTTAGGTGGTGTTAAGATAAATGGAAAAGGGGACAAGGTGAGATGTTGAGAGTTAAACTTTTTTAGAATTGTATGGGAACTCATGCTCAGTGAGCACAATATTTCTGGAGATTATCACCTTCCCAGAAGGTAACAAAACTTTGTATCATTTGTATTGAGTGTTATAACCAAGAAAAGTACTTAGAACCGACATGTATTAGAGTTTGTGGGAATTATAGGGTCTGATGTGAGGATAGCAGAGGCAACCAAACACTCTAAGAAATTTGTAATCAGGTCTCTGATTGAAGAGACACTCAAGAGGAGTTTTATAAAAATTTGTCTTGCAGGGAATTATGTTGATAATGTAAGAATAATTAGTGAAAGTATCATCCCAACACCTAAGAATTATATTTGAGTGAGCAAGCAAAGACAACCTCATCTCAACAAGATGTCTATGTTTCCTTTCAAACACACCATTATGTTCTGGTGTATAAGGATAGGATATACTATGATTTATACCATGATTTTGAAATATCTTATCAAGAGGCTTATAGTCAGTGCTACCATCTGATTGAAAGTTTTTTATTTTGCAGTTTAGTTGATTTTCAACAAGATTTTTAAAATGAACAAAAGCATTGGAAACTTCTGATTTGGATTTTAAGATATAAGTCCATGTATATCTATTGAAATGATCAATGAAGTTAACATAGTAAAGGAAATCATTTGACGATTTGATAGGTGTTGGTCCCTAGAGGTCGGAGTGAATGAGATCAAGAGGTTGAGAACTAGTGAATTGAGAGTTTGGAAAAGAAAGTTTGTGACTTTTTGTTAACATACAAGGTGAACATAAAGATAAACTTTTATTATTGATGTTATAAGGAATGTTACAGTTTTTCAATGCCTTATCTATTACTTCTTGACCAGAGTGATCTAATCAATAATGCCATAGATCAGAAATAGGATGCTTATTCTAAAAAACAGAAACAAGACAAGTTTGAGCAGGTTGCATGATGAAGGGTGATGCTGGTGGAGTTTGATAAGTGTCTGGCTTGGTGTTGTGGAGGTTGAAATGATAGAGTCCATCTTTGACTGTCCCTATGAGTAAGATAGCCTTGGTTGTTTGATCCTTAATGAGACAATAAGAAGGACGAGATTCAAAAAAGACATTATTATCAGAGGCAAAATTGGAGACTGAGCATGTTCTTAGTGATTGAAGGAACACGAAGTAGATTTTTGAGCAAAAAGGTTCTAATACCGAGAGGCACTTTGAGAAAAGAGTTACCAATGTGATTAATATTCACTCCAGCTCCATTTCCCATCTGGAGCCTGTTCCCTCCAGCATATTTTGAGGCCATATTCAAATTTGAGAGGTTATTTGTGACATGTGCAATTGCTCTAGAATCAGAAAACCAAAGAGTATATGAGTTATAGTCTGAATGCGAGCACATGCTCCCACCATTCCAAAATGTGCTAGATTGAGAGAAGGATTTCTGGCTGACTGCTGGTTGGATTTGGTGTTGTTGTAAGAGTTGTCATTTCTATACCAGTATTTGTTTGCTGTGTGTCTAGAGATATATCAAATCTAACAAGAAATCTTATCTCCTCCATTTGATCTTCCTCCGTGACCTCTTGGATTTCTGCCTCCTCTACCACCTCTGAAGCTGTTCTTGCCTCCTCTACCACCTCTTGAGCTTCCTCTGCCTTGTTGATAGTTATTGTTGTTGACTTTTGCAGTATTGACATATGTAGCAGCATTGATAAAGGGTTGAGATCCTTATGTATTAACATATGAAACATTGTTATTGTTGGTTTCCAATCTGGCTTCATAACTAAGCAAAAGGGCATGTAGTTCAGCTAGTGTGTAAGGCTGAGGCCTGGATGTAACATTAACCATCACTGAGTCATATTCACTTCCCAATCCAGCCAAAATGTGCAAGATCTGATCTTTTTCAGAGATCTTATTCCCCGCAAAAGCCAAAACATCATAGCAAGACTTCATCTTTCCCAAATACTCTTTCATTGACAAGGCATTCTTCCTTAAGGATTGTAACATTATCCTATACTGCATAATCTTGACCTGAGACTGCGTGACAAAATTGTTCTCAAGAGCATACCATATTTTTTCAGATGTATTATTACCATCAGTTAAAACAAGAATACTTTCATTCAAAGAGGACATAATCCATGAGATTAAGATCTGATATTGCCTTTCCCATATAGAAAAGAGGTTTTTTTTTTTTTTCTAATTTTCTCCTTCATTAGTTATAAACAGTGGTGGAGTTTCAGATCCTTTCTAATGAATGCTTGAAGATCATAGCACTTGATGGTTGTCAAGGCTTTCTGTCTCCTAATCAAATAATTATTCTCATCTAATTTGGTTGCAATGAGTTGACTTTGAGAATAATCGATTGGAGGTAGAGGTGAAAATATTTGGGCTGAGGATGAAGAGCTATTATCAGACATTTTAATGTAACAGAAAATCAGACTCAAGCCCTCAATCTCACTCTGATACCATGAAAGAAAGTAGCGAGCTCATGACGAGCTTATGCAAGTAACTGTCGAGCTTATAGTATTTCGATATAAACCTTTTATCAGTATTTTTCGTACTTAATTAGGGCTGACATCATTTGATGTAGTGTAGGCTCCAAGTAATCGCATCGGGCTCTTATGACGACCTCTCGTACGATCTATTAGGTCGACATTCATGCGACCTCAAGTTATCAGGTCGTTGATCAAGTCGGCACTCATACGACCTCAAGTTATCAGATTGTTGATAAGTTTGGTACTCGTGCAACCTGAATTCATTAGGTCACTTTTGTTTTAGCTTTCGTTTAACAGTAATTGATATTGCTTTTTCTGATCACATTTTCTCTCCAATTTCTTGTAGCTGACTTTTAAATTTTTTTTTTTCTTCTCATTTTCTTTTCTTTTTTTGCGGTAGGGTTATTTTTATTCAACAGTGCCAGATAAAGTCTTGGTCTTTTTACCTTTGTTTGTGGCTTTAGATGTTAGGTTCTTCCTGGTTTGATTAGATTTTTTTGTTAAAAGCCAAATGCATCAGATTTATTAATTTTCTTTATGTATTCTGTCTTTTGGGATTTTGTAGGATTGTAATTATTTTCATTTGTGTATCATGTTGTTTAGGACATTTGTTAGAATGATCCTCCTTTGATATTTTTTGATATTTGGGTCTCATTGAATAATATTTTATGAAGTTTTATCGTTTAAAAAATGTTTTTACTTTTCACATAGAGTCAAATTAGAGTCCACCAAATTTGTAATTAATCCAACTTCTAGAAAAATAGCTAGAGAAAATTTGTTTCAATAATATTTATAGATTATTCTGATAAGTATATATTTTAATGTATAGATCTAATAGATTCATGGGAAATATATCATAACTATCGATTAGGAGATTATCATAGTATAAATATAATTATTTGTATTATTTTATATCAACAAATGAAAAAAAATAATGTAATCTATATGCACGTTAAATATTTTAGAGCTAGTTTTGAGTAACACCGGTTAAATTGGATGACCTATGAGAAATTATTATACCCATCTATTTGCGTTTTGAGAAATATAAGAAAAATGATTTGTATATATTATATTTATGGTAAACAAAATGCTTTCAGTATTGGGTTGATCATGTATTTGTGATTTGTATATATTATATTTATGGTAAACAAAATGCTTTCAGTATTGGGTTGATCATGTATTTCGCAAATACGTGAAACTTTAGAAAATAATAATTTGATGATATTCTAGCTCAAAGAAAAAAAAAAAAAAAAAAAGACAGTGTATTTCATACTCATAAATAGTTTCTAAATTTACGAATGTTAAAAAAGTAAGTCTCTTTACACCGGTATTATAAAATGAGATCACATTTTATCATTTACGAATCCAAATTATTACCCATCCACGGACTCAGGACCCAGCCCACCCAAAATCCGACCCAATCCCACTACCCACCCCAGACAGGAAAAACAACCCACCAAAAAAAACCAAAATCTCGTCTTCTTTTTTCTGCACCATCTTCACTGCCGCCAACGGCCACCACCGCCATTTTTTATCGAAATATTTTTTTACAAATTTTATACCATTTGAACCGTCTCGTTTCCCTCGTTCTAAATTCAAAATTGGAAATACGATTTAATACTCCAATCAACATAAATCTGATGTCAAAATTACAAAATTATCAACCTTGACCATGGATCTACAACGATTCATCGGCCAAAAATCTCGATCAATTGCTACCTCGCAACTCGTCTACAATACTGCCAATTCAAAAAAAAAATCACCGAAAAAAAAATCAAAATCTGCCCAGTTTTTAGTGTTGCAAAACAAGCTAAAAGTATTACAAATTCAACAAAAAGTAAAAAACTAAAAGTATCACAAACTCAATTTAAAGTATCACAAAATCGAGTAAAAGTAACACATGTTATATTTTATATTTTTACATTTTTTTTTCTTTTTCAAAAATTAAAGTATCATAAAATGTTGTTAAATTATTATGAAATATAATTAAAATATTACATATTCTATAATTTAATTTCTTTTACTTACATATGTGCCTATTAAATTTAAATAATTAAAAGTATTACAAAAATTCGACCGCGTATCACAAAATATATTAAAAGTATCGCATATTTTCTAATACTTGTACATTGTACTACATTTTGTAACACTCAATAAAGACATAATATACTGTATTTGCACCTACAAATTTTGATACTTTTAACCCAAATTGTGATACTTTTACTGTATTTTGTAATACTATTACAATATTATATAATACTATTAAATAAAGTTGATACTTTTACATAAATTATACTATATAATGCTATTAACTAGAGTTGTGATATTTTTAAATAGATTTGTGATACTTTTATAGTAATTTCTAATACTTTTACAATAATTTTTAATATATGCCTCTCTATCTGTATTGGTCTTTTCACTATTTATATGAAAACATCATATCAATATGTAATACTTTCGCATGAGTTTGTGAGACTTTTAGTTATTTTTGTAATACTTTTAAATTTTTAATAAAATTTATTATAATACTTTTAGTTCAAATTGTAACACTTTTAATTATATTTGTAATACTTTAAATTATCTATTTTAAAAAATATATATGTAATTATATAAATCAGATATCAAAATTATATGATACTTTAACTATTTGTGATACTTTAACTATTTTTACTGTAATCTTTAATATATCTATACTAAAATATCTTATCAATTTGTAATACTTTTGTATGAATTTGTAAACTTTTAACTCATTTTGTAATACTATCTGTTGAGAATTTTATTCTTAGCATTTTTTCCTTTTTAATTTGTTTGCCTTTATTGGACATAAATTAAATTAGGACTATAAATTTGTTTTATAAGTGGAATTTAGGATTTTATTTAGTTTTCTTAGTTTTTGTCTAACTTGTTTATCAAAACTAGAAGTCTTGATTATTTAAGGAGCAGATAACGACGCAAATCCACACGGCTTTTGAAAGAAAGGCAAGACGATTTTTGAGAAGTAGAACACAAGCAAGAGATCGACTTGGAGCTACGATTCAGCATAAGAAGATCTTCAAATTTGCTTGATCAACGGAGAAGATCATCTCAAGCGTAGTGACAAGTATTTTTGTATCAAGAGTTGATACAATTATTTTTCATATATTACTTTGTTATTTTGTGATTGATCTTGAACAACAAATAAGTAATATAGTTTTCGGGTTTGTACACACAAGTTCGTAAGCACGTTTGCTTACAGACTAAAGTTAAATTGAGTTCCTTTAATCCTTTTTATTCCACTGTTGTTTTATACGTACTCTGTTTAATGTTCTTATTGGTGTTAAAAAAATATCAATCATAACATCTGTTGTGTCTTGCAGTTCATAATTTTCAAACTGATTGATTTTAGTTCTGATGATAGTTATTACGAAACTTAACATCATTTTTCAAAATCATAGATCTACAAAAATACACTATCAAATTATAATAATTTTTCTACGATTATATCACCTACAATCCAACTCCAATTACCAACCACGAGCTTGTAGCTCAAGTGGTATCACTAACCCTTTATAAGGGTGTTGACAAGGGTTCGAACTCTAAACCTCTCAAGTTATTTGAGATTTATCTTCTACTTTCCAACCACTTGACCCAACACAGTAGCATAAAAAATACAAATTAATACACACACCATGCACCACCACATGCATGCGCGCACTTCCACCATCACCACGTATACCATCAACAATGGTAGAAAAGAGGGAGAGAAAGAATGATGAGAAAAATAAAAGGTCTATCGTTATCGGTTCCGATTTCAGCACCGTTTTGAATTTTTTTTCGGTAATGTTGTAGATTTCGGTGATGAGAATTAAGCAGATTTTTTTTGTCTGTTTTATTTAGGGTTTGGGATGGGTGGGTGGGTTGCGGGTCGGGTGGGGCGACAGGTGAAATAGATAAATGAACATGGTGAAAAGTGGTCTCATAGTATGAAATCGATCTCACTCAAGTATTTATCATATTAAAAAAATGCTACATGTCGTATAGAACAAATAAATCTAGACATCTGTTAAGATTTTAGAGTTTGTGTTGAAAATCGGTGTTTTCCCAATGATCATGGTGGGGTGGCCTACCAATATTTATTGACTATTAGTACTTTGAAACACAAAGTGAAAAAAGTTTTTGAAAATTAAATTTGTTAATCTTATTTTAGATTCATAATGAACCAAGAGATATTAAATGGATAATCATATGTATTTGATGATATTTTGTATGATGATATAAGGAAAAATTATTTTTTAAGTTTATTATATTGTTTATTTTTCAAAAAAATATCAATGATATTAACTACTATCAAAGCACATTCAAGAACTTTAAGATTAAAAAAAAAAACATTTTTATATTGTTCAGCCTCAAACGGTGATACAATAGGATATTTATATTTCTATCGTATTTTCTTTAATTTTAAATTTCTCTTATCTCCCCAAAGAAAGAGAATTAATCATAAAAAATTCTTGAATTGCGGGAATATATTTGTCACACTTTGCAACTCCAATTTTTTCACAAACACACCATCAACAAAATTGTACCTCTCTTCAAAATTCTTCAAGAATATTTATCAGGATTTTGAGTTTGTTACCATTTGAAGATATTTTTCATCATATATAAACAACCACAAAACAAGTAATATAACTTATTCACTAAAGATCGATCCGAATCTTGTGAAGAATATTACTTATGATATTCTCTTTTTCAAAAATATGCTGGAATCATTCCCTTTAACTTATTTCACTCGTTAATATTCAAAGTTTAACATATGAGCCAGATTTACATGTGAGTAATCATGTTTCATGTTGATATTCATAATTTTTATTAATAAAAGTTGAGAAGAAAAACAAATACTACTAGCATAGAGACGAAGAAAAATGAAAAGTGCAGTATGATTTTTTATTGTTAATTTAATAAACCTAACCTAATACGAAATATTGGTCCAGGTAAAGGTCCAACATAAATATGTCCAGATACAATGTATCTATTGGCGATTCCGAGCCGCTGCCTATGAGGTAGTATGGCGTCACGGGTAACGTCATTGTTAATTTGTGGACTAAAGGAGTAATTATCCTCTGGGGTCGACGGTTTAGTTCCTTTCGTACAACAATCAATTATCATCGACATAGTTAAAAAGAGAAAAAAAAAATAGTAATCTATTTATTTTTCTAAAAATAAATAATTGCTTACTTCGTAAAGTTTGATATTACTCAAATAATTCAATATAATATTTTTCTAAAAATAAATAGTTGCTTACTTCGTAAATTTTGATATTACTCAAATAATTCAATATAATGTTACTGTGCTTTATCAAGCCATTAGTCTCAAAATCTATAAATTAATACTCCTTTTGCCCATAAATATTAGTCAATATTCAATTTTAGTTCGTCCCATAAAAATACTTCAATAACTATATTTAATATATTAATTTATTTTTTTTGCTCATACTCTTAATTAATATTTATTAAAATGTCATGGAATGTTAATAGAAAAAATGCAAAATTTTAATATTTTAATAACAAATACACTTATTACAACACTAACTTCTTTAATTATTAAGTGATATTAACATATTCAAGAATGACATAACTGGAAAATAATATGTAAGTTAATGTATTATCTATATACACTATTAATTTTTTAATTTGTATGAAATTAACTGCAGTACTATCAATATAGGAAGGGCGGAGTAATAAATTAAGTTATATTATCTTAAAACAAACAGACAATAGGTCATAATAAATATACTCTTTCCGTCCAAAAAAAAAAAATAGTTATGTATCATTTTTAAAAGTTAGGATACCACAAAAAAAGACTACAACGCCTTTATTTAGTTTAATTTTTTTATCGGAATACTAAAAAATTAAGGTAAAGTAGGAAAAATAGCAAAAGAATTATAATTTTAATTACATCATTTTATTTTCTTAACCTCCGTGTCTTTGTCTATCTGCCTATCTTTTGTGCATGGAGAGAATATTAAATTATTATTCCCACAAATATAACACATTTTTATTTTTACAAAAATTAAGAAAAAATAATTATTATGACTGACTAATTAAATTTTAGTTATAATTTTCAATTATATCATTCATTTTAACACTAATAACTCATTAATTGTTGATAATAAGATGAGTTAACATGTAAGTAAATGTTGAAACATTATAAAAAGTGAGATAAAGTGAGATAATATTTAGGGGAAAAAGTATGCTATTTTTTTAAAATGGAAAGAGTACAATTTAATTTTCAAGCGATTATTGTATCTCAACCGAAATTAAATTATGTTAATACACATGGAACCGGTTATACGTTAAAACTGAAGATAATCAATACTTTAGTAATTCTATTTGTCAATAACAAATATATTCCAACTAGTATCCTTGAATTAGGCGGAAAAATAATGTCCCAAACTATAAACATTATCATAGGTCACAATAAATTATTTTTTGGACAAATTATATAAATTATCTATAAATTAGAATTTTTGTAATTTTGTGACAAATTAAAAATCGCACATAATTTATATATAAATTTATAATAAATAATAATTTATATGATAAATTGGACAAAAATGCAATACTTCGGACAAGAAATAATTACACTTATAAATATCATCATGATCTATGCGAAGATTAAACCAAACCACCGAGGATCCACGGGAAGATATAGTGAGCCCGCACGCGGAGGATCAACGACGCCCATTCTACCATGCGCCGATATCATTAACATGCGCCTCAACTTCCACTACGAATTTAAATCTCACTCATTTTTCAGTCCGTCAATTTTATCAACCAGTCTAGTTCTCTCTTTCTTAGATATTCACCAGGAAGCGCATTGTATACTAACTTGTGCTAAGGTAATTCGAACTTTAAATTTCGGATTTTAATTCTGCAAATTTTGTTGTAGAAGTGACTGATGTCATTTTTATTCACTTTTTTCTCTTCACTTAACTGTTATTTTTACGTTTTGTAAGGTTATTATCGTGATTAAAAAGTGTTGGTGGAAAGTTAAAACGTGAAAATTGAAGTTATGTATAATATGCATATGTTATTTGGTTTTAAATCATGAGTAAAGTGAATTTTTCTTTTTATTTTGGGTTAAAGTTTGTATCTCTTTTAGCTGCTATTGAGCTAAAATCCTTAACTGGTTATAGAGTTGATGCTTGAAGGTGCGATGTGTGAATTGATCAAAATTATGATTTTTACAGATTCGTAAATTTTAATAATTCTTTCATCTTTTTTATGGATTTTTTGGTTGAGTTGGTGTGAAATCGCTATTTTCAGTCGTTTAATTTGGGTGCAATATATTATTATTATTATTATTATTATTATTATTATTATTATTTTTTTTTTTTTTTTTTTTTTTTTTTTTTTTTTTTTTTTGGATAAAAAAGAGTATATTATTATTATGTTTTATTATTTTTTTGGATAAAAAAGAGTCATTGAGTTGAGGTTCAGTCCAAAAAGAAAAAAAATCCAAGTATTTATCAAAATTACAAATTTATCAGTGTTGAATTTCATTTATTTTTATTGTTCATCGTTATAATCATATAACTCTGTTTATGATTATGGATTAATCAACTCTGAATCGTCTCGGTTTTTATCTGGAAAAAGCTCTCAGCTGGTAATATTTTTTTAATTTTGCTTAAATCAGGATGACAGCTGGAAACTCATGATGCAATGCATGTAAAACCGTCTGAATCGACACATTCTTGCAGCTTGTGACGTCCTCAAATTACATTCTCGTCTTCTTAGATGGATCGCCACGACACGTCAGGTTTCGTTAGCGGTGGTTGCTACGTCTTGGGAAGTTTAGTTTCAATTTGATCTCCAGTCATTAGATTTTTTTATTTATTTTTAGATATATACTTTATTTATTTTCACCCTTCAACCTCAGTCGACTAATCTATACTTTTTCCAAATTCATTTTACTATCATTAGTCAAGTTCCGGATTTTAGTGTATGGATGGTACCCATAGCTATAGTACTTTGTATTTTTCAAACAGAAGCAAAAGAAAATGTAGTTTGATTGATAACTTGAATGACGGGTCGTCTCCGGTTCTTGGGCTGGTGGGCTCGTCGAATGCATGCACTACCGCGTGTTCGGGTAAAGAAACGGAACACGGGTCTTCTATAGATCTTGGTTTAAGTATTAAGATAAAGAAGCCCGCTTTAGACCTTGAATTAAGTCTATCAACCTTTTCCCAAGGGTTCATTCAAAGCCAAGGTTATGTTGGGTTACCTGCTTTAGCCAAAATAGAGGACGATGAGATTTCATACCCTATCGACCAAAACCATGTCTATACCGATTTTAACCCGGTTAATAAAAAACCGCGACGCAAGACTAGAATGAAGAAATGTGGATTCGAAGGATGCGTCAAGGGCGCAAGAGGCGCTTCCGGTCTTTGTATCGGCCACGGAGGTGGCCGGAGATGTCAGAAAGCCGATTGTCACAAGGGCGCCGAAGGGAAAACAATCTTTTGCAAGTCGCACGGAGGCGGGCGGAGGTGCCACCATCTCGGGTGCACCAAAAGCGCCGAGGGCCGCACCGATCACTGCATCGGCCACGGCGGCGGAAGGCGGTGCCACCACGAGGGTTGTACCCGCGCCGCCAGGGGTAAAACTGGAATGTGCATCCGTCACGGGGGCGGAAAGAGGTGCAAGGTCGAGAATTGCACCAAGAGCGCCGAGGGCGTATCCGGCGTTTGCATCGCTCACGGAGGCGGGCGGCGGTGCCAGAGCCCTAATTGCACGAAGGGCGCTCAGGGTAGCACGATGCTTTGTAAAGCTCACGGAGGAGGCAAGAGGTGCACGTTTTCGGGGTGTACGAAGGGCGCCGAGGGGAGCACGAAGTTTTGCAAGGGCCACGGCGGTGGGAAGAGGTGTACATCGGAGGGGTGCACGAAGAGCGTGCACGGGGCGACTTTGTTTTGCGTTGGTCATGGCGGGGGGAAAAGATGCGGCGTGGTCGGGTGTACGAAGAGTGCGAGGGGACGGACGGATTTTTGCGTCCGGCATGGGGGTGGGAAGAGGTGCAAGTTCAGTGGGTGCGGGAAGAGCGCGCAAGGGAGCACGGATTTCTGCAAGGCGCATGGCGGAGGGAAACGGTGCTCTTGGGGACGGTTAGGTTTGGAGTTGGGCGTCGTTCCGTGCGATAAGTTTGCTAGGGGTAAATCTGGGATGTGTGCTGCTCACGGTGCTGGAGAGCGTGAGAGTCTTTCATGCCTTGGCATGAGTAATGGTCAGGGGACGATTTCGATTTTTGGTTCGGTGGGTTGTGGAAATGAAATGAAATATTTGCCGATTTTGCAAAACTCTTGCTTGGATCGTCTCTCTCTTCCGGAAGGGAGAGTACACGGAGGTAGCTTGATGGCAATGCTTAGAGGTGGCACGTCGTTTGCAGTGAGCAATGGAGGTCGAGAATGTAAAACGTTTTCACATCTGTAGTAGCTGAGTGTAAGCAAGTCCTAATTCATTCTTCATTGCTCTGTTCTTTTTTGTTTTTTTTGTGGTTATAAAATGTTTGCATTTAGTTAGTACTGGTGAATGGTTATGGTGATGAGAAACTCTAGCGATACTTTATTTTTGTAAGCATAGATGTGAATTGTGATTGAGGACTTGTGAAGTCAAGGGTGTTAGATTTAAAGTTAGGGGTGTTTAAAGTTGTTTGGTTGTTGTTTCTTGTATTGTAAATACTATATTTACCAATTGTAATAATAAATTAATAGTGTAAATTGTAATAACAAATTAATAATGACGCTCTTTTTCTTGTACCTCTTCTTCCAAATATATTAGTAATTAATATAGAATATTTAAATACTTGTATCCAATCTATTGAATTGTGCAGAATTTTTGTTGTATAATCCCAGATGTGAATTTTTTAGCTAAAGATATATTTCCGCATCAAGGTCGACAATATTTCAAGAAAATACAAATTTCCCAAAAAAAATCCCAATTGAATGGATAAATATAGATTGGGAAAACTATCCACCACTCTTCAATGTTTCTCGTTCAAATAACAAGTTCATATTACAAACTGATCACATAAAAGCAACATCACATGAAAACTGTTCGAACTTAAAAAGTGAAAACAAAACACAAAAAATCCCAAAAAAACAAAAAACAAAAAAGACTTGCCGATAAAAACAAATTTTAAAGTTACTGCACTAACAGAACAACAACTAACGCATCCAAAAATCAACAATAATAATCGTAAGTTGAGGACATGGATCTCTGATCTCTATTGCCATTTATGATGCATCAACAAATGCATGCAATTTTACCTTCTACACTTTTCTGACCTGAATATTATGAGTCGATTGGGATCGCCAGATGGGTTGTCTGCCACTTTGAACAAGGGCAACCGGCTCACCTTCTTTCACCATTCCTTGCTTCTATAGAATGGCAAAAAATTGGTATAAGAACAACGATTGTGTTTTCGTTTTTTTTTTCCTCTATACATATTAAACAAGGTTTAGGTTGAAATACAGAAGGGTAAATTACGAAAATTACCCTTGGGCTTTCGCCTAGTATCAAAAAAAATCCAACCGTCTTTCAAATTACAAAATTACCCGTCATATTTGGTGTAATTTGTAAATAGAAAAAAAATCAAAGGGGCACATGTGATTTGAAAGAATAATAATTAGATTTACCGTATCAAGACGAGGTCATTTGAAATGTTTAGCATAAAAAAGATAAAACAACATTCCTTATTGAGTTTATTGTAATGTTATTTATTTTAATGTATTTTTGGTTCCTATTTTTATGAAGAAAAAATAATTATAAAGTAACAAGTATAAAGTACTTCATGAAATTCAAGCAAAAGCAAACAGATGAAAATTCTTACATGTAACAAACCCAATGCTTCGGCAAATGTCTCCTCAGCATCAGCTGAGAACTCCATGTGTAAGGGGCAGACCCCTTGGTACAGAGCCAATCTCTGCTGTACTCTCTTCCTGTTTACACAATCGTGCTAAAGTGAGAATCAAGTAACAGGAGGTCTAGAAAGATTCGTTAAAATCATTTCGTAAATTTCCATTTTGAAAACCATGTTTCAGCAAGTGCTGAGTAGTAGTATCCGGAAATTGGTTAATTTCAAAAGCGAGGTTTTGCCTTTAAAAAAAAGTTATATTATAAAGTTAAAAATATCCCCAACATTTATTCGTCTTACAAAAGTGCAATCTCAAGAGGGGTGTGTTTGAAGTTTAAAAGATGAGTGGTTTTTTTGCAATTAGGTCGAACCCGGGTAGTTTTTGTAAATATTCCATACTTACAAGTACATCGAGTTCATTTAGTAGGATGATCTTGATCTCATTTCTTAGTTTTCACAGGATAATTTTTTTACAGATTTGCATAAAGGGATAATTTCAAAAACTACCCTTGAGGTTTGACCTAATTACAAAAGAACCAAATAACCTCCCAAAATTACAAACACCCCCTTAACGTATCCCCTATTGTGGGTGTAATTTGTAAAATATAAACAATTTGAAGGGGGAATTTGTAATTTTGAAAGATAACTCATAATTAGACTGAACCTAATAATATTCTTCGAACAATAACTTCACACGACTTACTCATTTGTGAAAGCGAAAATTGTGCCAGATGGACGGAAATGGCTTAGTAGAATGGCCATAAACCCAGTTCTAGTAAAGACAACAATTGAAGTTCCAAGAGTGTTAGACATCATTGTTGCATGGAAGGCAAACATTTCACTCATATGATTCTGCAAGAAAAGAAAACAGTTAGTGAAATGTGCATCACTCAAAAATGTTTGCAGATAAATAGCTCTAAGGCTTAGAAAGTTTGTCAAGAAAACACAACCACTGACCTTAAATGCTTGTCCCAGATTTGGAGGAGTTTGTGCACCAACTATAGAGGCTTCAGTCCGTAAAGAGACTGTGTGCATGACCTTGACAGCTTTTAGAGGAAACCTGACAAGGTAGTGAAAATTAATTAAATAATGCACAAAAAACAATATGTGAAAAGAACATAGGCCTAATATCAAACTGGGATAATTACAAAAATTACCCTTCATGTTTGACCAAATTACTAAAAAGAACAGTTTAATTACATTTTCTGCAATTTGTAAACGGCTAATTACAAAAACTACCCCTGATATTTAGCCTTTTACCCAAAAAAATTCCCTTTTTTTAAAATATTACAAATACCCCCGAGTGTTAACCTTACAAATAACTCACTCTTGACCCCTCTTGAGGGTGCACTTTGGTAAGACACAAAACAAAAGTGATGGGGTTATTTGTAATTTAAAAGATAAAGTTCTTTTTTGTAATTAGACTAAACCTCGGGAATTGTTTTTTGTAATTAACCCGTTGTTAAATAGAAGAAAGTATCAAGATGGTATTATTTGTAATTTTAAAGAGATAGCTAGGGTGTTTTGTATTTAGACGAAATCTCAAGGATATTTTTCATAATTATCCCTATCAAATTCAAAAATAATATACTCACTTTCCATGGGCAGTTTCTCCAGAAAGCATAACTGCATCAGCACCCTCTTTTACAGCAATGGCAATATCTGATACCTCTGCTCGTGTAGGAGTGGGATGTACAATCATGCTTTCGAGCATATTCGTTGCCACTATGACGGCTTTTCCCATGCTTCGACATAACCTGATAATTTCTTCCTACATTTGAGATAAATCGATTTCGATGTTATAACTATATACTAATCCCACTCTCTCTTTTTCTGATCATCAATCGGAAAGTAAGCAAATAAAAGACATCTTGAAATTACCTGCAATAATGGAACCTCCTCAATCGGCAACTCTGCACCAAGGTCCCCTCTGGCAACCATTGCCTGAGCAAAGAATATTACTTTGCAGTGTCAAATCAAATATTCACAAAACTAAAATGACATTAATCAAAGAATGCATAAGAAGTTATATAATACAGTATAGCTAGAGTATGGCCCTAACATCAGTTGAGCCAAGTAGAAGTGTGAGCCCTTATCATACAGTGTGAGTGTGAGTTACACATATTTTTCTTTAAAAGAAATATAAAATAACATTTACAAGATAAAGAACCAGCTCAATTTATAGGTCGTTACCCCATCAGACGCAGTTATGATCGAATGCAAATTCGGTATGGAATCAGCACTTTCAATTTTTACAATAACGTGAATGTCTGCACCAGCATCTGCAGTACAAAAATAAATTTATCGAGTCAGAAATACAATGTAACTCACAGTTGTGCTGTTATTATATTGGATTAGATTTTGAAGTTTACCTTTCAGGTAATTCTTTAGTTGATGAACCACAGCTGCATCCTTGACAAAGGAGACAGCATAAAAGTCAACTTTGTTATCCACTCCAAATTTTATGTCATCCCAGTCTTTATCTGTTGCATGCAATGCCAGAAGATCATTTCCCAAGGAAGAAAAAGAAAATAAAAAATAAAATTGACAAGCATGCTCATAAGAATATGGGTTAATAACAGAAACTACCCTGAGGTTTAGTCTAATTACCAAAAAAAAACTACATATCTTTTAAATTACAAATAACCCCTTGAGGTTTGTACTTACCTTACAAATAGCCCACTCTTGAGGGTGCACTTTTGTGAGATAAATTCAAATGTTAGGGGTTATTTGTAATTTTAAAAGATACTGGGTTTTTCTGCAATTAGGCTAAATCTCGAGGGTGATTTTTGTAATTGACCCTAAAAATATTGTTGTTGAGAACGGAAGCACAAATAGGGTGATTTAATAGGTATGGTTGCTAGTCTGACCAGTGATGGATGGTAACGTCGCGCTTTTTCCACGAACATTAAGATGTCTCCGAGATTTAAGCTCTCCTCCATCAACAACTTCACATTTTACAGAATCACTAGTCTTTGATTTTACCAAAAATGACATCATACCACCTGCACGGTCAAACAGCAGTCAAGAAAATTTTCTTGTTGCGCCTATACTAATCTACAAGCTAACATGAACAATAATTTTGACGAAATTCAATAGGAAACAATACAATTTGTCATTGACAGAAAACATGATTAAACAAACTCATAATAATATACCATCAACGAGAAGCATGTCCCCAGCTTCTACATCATTAACAAAATCATCATAGTTGACACTAACACAGTTAGATGTGCCAACTCCTCTTTGGATCGTGAAAGTGAATTCCTGACCAGGTTCCAATATAATTGGTTGAGGTAAGTCGCCACTCCTAACCTCAGGACCCTGCCAGCATAAATCACGTGGTATTAAGAACAAATACATTTGAAATATGAAAATGTTGAAAAAATGGATGCCCTATCCAATATTCAATTTCACGTTCCATCTAAATTTCCAATAAACTGTATGGACACCATGGGTACAAAATACTAATTATTGTACATGTTACATTAAGAATAATGGATAAGTACAAAAGCTACTTTGGGGTGATTACAGAAAACACCAACTTTGAAAATTACAGAATGGTACCCTTACGGTTTGATTCCATCTTTCATTGTGCTCCAACTCATCTAATATTTTATAATTACACCCATTAACTTGCAGATAAACCTCAAGGGTGGTTTTTGTAATTTTGAAGGTTGTCTGATTCATTTTATTTATGTATCTATTTATTATTTTATTTTTGTAATTAGGCCAAACCTCAAATGTAGTTTTCGTAATTATCCCTTTCGAAGAATTACATTATTTGTCACTCTAACAATATATCCTTACTAATGGAAGTCACTTTTACTCCCCACGAAATGCCACGAACATTGACTAACTTACTGAAGCTGTAAATTAGCAAAACATACCCAAACTGACGTTTATTACACTAAACAAATGTCTGGAAAATACTTGCCTTCGTGTCAAGCATGATAGCAATAACATTGTCTTTTGCTTGGGCATTATACTCCTTGACCAAATCAATGACTTTCTGGTGCGATGCATGGTCACCGTGAGACATATTAAGACGGGCAACATTCATTCCAGCCTCTGCAAGCTTCCATATCATTTCCCTGGTGTCGGTTGAAGGTCCAATAGTGCAAACAATATTTGTCTTGCGTCTGACCGTAGGCTTAGACCACGCCCCCACAGATATATCACCAAGTTGTGAAAGGCCCTGCAGATACTGACTTTGTTCGCCAGCCTGATCCAGTGTAAAACAATGGGAATTATATTTGTCAAACTTCCACAGTAGTAAAAATGAGCAAATAACATTTAAAAGTAAATATTTAAGAACTACAATAACGAAGTCCAAGTCATCACGCTCAGATCAGAGTAAATTTCATCGCATAGATTTGAGAGTACACAAAAGAGATAAAATAATGTCCAAGGAACAACCGATGTAGATTTCTTCTTTCTACACAGGAACTCCAGTATACCCAAAGCAATATCTGAAATCTAAACTGAACTGAAGACCAGGATTTCGAAATAAATAAATTACATAATTCCAAAAAGGGCAAAATAGAAACCAGAGAAGCTGATAAAGTTTAAACCAGCTTAATTAAGCTATACACATAATTATCGTTGCTGCAACTTCAACTGATAAAATTAGAATTGCCAATTCAACACACTCCAGAAAATAACAATGCTACAGAAAATTACTCCAAACACGCATGAAAACTCACGCTTCACCGGATAAAAGACATCAATGAAGCAAGAAACAAGCATTTTTTCCGACTAAACAGATCAGCATTCTCAAAATTACATAAACTACAAAAAACGAAATACAATGAAACATTTAAAATAAATTAAAAGGAAAATAGGAAACCTTCGGAATGTCTTCAGGTGACACCGGAACCACCTCCGTCTCAACACGCGTAGATCTCGCCGTGATCGGCGAGCTGACATGCACACCTCCGCGGCGGCTCCTCTTCTCAGCTGGAGCCAAAACCTTCGCCGCGAAGCCGAAACTCGGATTCAGCTTCTCAGCGCGGTTCTCCAGAGCTCCAGAGCCAGGACTCGCCGCAAATGACCCGTGAATCAGCCGCGTCGCCACCACTTGCGCCATCGCCTCAAAAAAAGCTTCTTAGAAATAAAAAAGAAAATCCGGAGACAGAGTGAGAGAGAGAGTTGAGATCAAAGCACAAGAGCTGTGAGTATAAATCGAGAGAGAGTGAGTGCAAATCGCCGATATATTTGGAGGTTGTGTGGGGGCTTTTTTTTTCCTTTCTCTCGTTTGTATCGAAAATGCGATGGAAAAAAATGGAGGCTACCACCTCATCACTCTCTGCTCAAAATTCGTTAAGGGTGGGTGGGGTGGGGTGGGGCGGGGTGGGGGGTTTAGGTGGGGTGGACAGGTTCATAGTCATAGAACACTTGCTCACGACTCACGAGTCACTACTCACTAGTCGTTACAAACGAGTTAGGGCCGACACTTGGCGAGTCAGGGTTATAATTAAGCTGAATTTGAATAACACTGAATAAATAAGTCGATTTATTGTTTTTTTGACTACTTCGGATTACAATTGGATTGAATCCAAATCATACAAATAATAAATAGGTTGGGATATGTTAGCTTCCTTTTTTTTTTTCTTTTTTTTATAGGGATTATGCTATAATGCAAATGAGATAATAGAGGTGTTATAATGTGGCCCAAATGATATTGATCGGTCCATGTAATTTTTTTGTTGGGTCTATCCTACCCAACTCACCACCGGCTGGACCGCACCCTAAGGAGAACCCAACCTGCTGACCCATTATGAGCTGATCTCGATCGTCCATCGTAAGTTGTTTAACCTGGACCGTTGACTCCCACATACATAAGGGTACCTCTAACCCTAATTTCATTCAGCCCCCTTTCTCCTTCTCGGTTTTCTTCTTCCCGATTGTAATGGGTTTTTGTTTCGATTTTGCCGCTCTCTCTCTCTCTTTTTCCAACCTGTTTAAAAGAGATTCGTGTGAGTTTTCAGAGACACACGAAAATACGAGAACGATTCCTTTGTGGGCATTCGATTTTTTGTGAGTGACAGTCAGCTTCTCTGATCATATAGCCGAAGGTTCCGAGGTGGTCTGTTGGGGGTTTTCCAGGGGGGTGTATGTCGTCCTATATCATCACGGGCAAGGTTCCCGGTTTGTTGACGAAATAGGACTAAGAACGGATATCTGAGCCGAATCTATTTCTGATCCTATCCTGGGGCTACCGATTTGATCTACCGACGACGACGCACTTGCCGGCGAGTCGACAAACAAGTCGGTATTGTTCCAATTAATTACTTAATCCATTATTCCCTCTGTTAAACTTGTTGTGTTGTTCCTAATTGCAAAAATCTAGTTGAGGAAGCTATTGCCGCTGGAACGGGCTGGTACGGGCCGGAGTTAGCTGCTGTCAAGAGAGTGGGTTGAGCCGGACAACGGGCTGCAATGAAAAATCAAGGAACAGTGCAGATTCGGACCTCGATTCAAGCAACAGAAAGTGCAGCATCGTTATTGGCTAATTACGGACAGCAGTGATTGTTGTCCGGGCCATTAAACCAAGCTAGACAAACTTGACCAGCGTCGGGTATCGGACGTCGGGCGACCACAACAGTGGTATCAAAGCGCTCGTCGTCTACCGCTCTGGTGGATAAGGGTCCCTACATGGGATCCCGCTCTGGTAAATTGGCTGGAACCTCTCCGTTTTTACTTTTGTAGCGTAAATACCACTTGTAGTGGGTTTTAACTGCTTGGGATCTAGCTGGTAGATTTAAGTTCGTTCTAGGTTAGTTGAACGTGTTTGCTTTGTGTTATCGTTGATATATTTTGTTGATTACGTGTCGTTTATCGTATTTCGTTAATTAGCTTGTCGTTTAATTAATCGTTCGTAATCTCTTGATAATTCACGTACGTGAAATTCTCTTGCCCAGGCCGCTTAGCGCAATAGGGGATTTGGAGGGGTGTGAATTGTCGATTTTGTGATAAGGTCGATAACTGACTTATTTCGATAAGTTAGTTATCGGACCGACAAGCATTGATCGTGATTTACTTGTAAATCCAGCATATGCTCATCGTTTATGATTCGTTTGTAATTTGCTTTGCGCATGTCTTCTTTTGATATCTGTGATTGCCTCGTTTTTGTGCTTTGTGCATTTTTTCTTGAAACTGTTCACTTGTGTCATTTTCTCAAAAAAATTGTGTTTTAAAAATGATGTCTCTTTCATCTTTTAACTTGGCACCCTTTGACGGAAAAGGTGATTTTCAAATTTGGCAGCAGAAAATGAAGGGTATTTTGGTTCAACAAAAAGTTTTCAAAGCTATTGAGTCTTCATTTACTGCTGGAACTACTGCCGAGAAAAAAGTTGAAATTGATGAATATGCATATTCGTCTGTAATCTTGAATTTATCTGACTCAATGTTACGTAAGTGTGGCAAACTTGACTCTGCAAAAGAGCTTTGGGGCAAATTGGAAGAGTTTTATACTGAAACGTCTTTGCAGAGTAAATTATTTTTACTTGAAAAGTTTTTTATGTTTAAACTTGATTTGTCCAAAGATATTGATGGTAATCTTGATGTTTTTACAAAACTCATTTTGGACATCAAGCAAACTGTTGACAACATATTGACGATTATTCCCTTATTGTGCTTTTAAATGCTATTCTTGATTCTTATAATGATGTAAAATTGGCTATTGAATATGGAAGAGATCATGTAAGTCTCGACACAGTCATAGATGCTTTAAAAAGTAAAGAGTTGGATTTAAAAACAAATAATGGAAGTAATAGTCATGGCGAGGTTAATTTTATTAGAGGAAGGTCAAAAAACCGTTTTCAAAACCCTCAGACCTCTACTAATCGAAATAACCAAAAATTCTCTAAAAAGAAAGGCAAAGGAAAGAGTAGGTCTGAATCTCGTCCAAGTGGTCGCAAGTGTTATACCTGTGGTGATCCCAATTATTATATTAAGGAATGTCCCCACTCCAAGAAAAACAAACAACAATCCGATCATGCGAACATGGTGTCTTGTAGTGAACATATGGGTGGTATTTATATGGTTATTGAGTCTGGTGAAATCCATGATAATGTGAACTTTGTGCGTTCTAATCTATATGATAATGAGTGGCTTGTTGATTCTGCATGCACGTTTTATATGTCTCCTCATAAAATATCTATTTTTGAATTACAAAGAAGTTAAGCATGGGCATGTTTCTATGGAGAATGAGAAAGTATGCGATGTTGTTAGTTTGGGTGATGTTTGCTTTCATTTTGAATTCGGTTATGTTTTAACGCTTAAGAATGTGTGACATGTGCATGATTTATGTCATAACCTGATTTCTTGTGCTGCAATTGATGATGATGGGTTAGAAGGTAGGTGGGGTTAGGGTGTTATGGAAATCATGAAAAGTTCTCTTATTGTTTTCAAAGCTGAAAAGCGGCAAAACTTGTATGTTTGCATCATTGACTGTAAATCTATGCCAAATTATGCAAACTCCGTGCATGTTGATCATACTGATTTGTGGCATAAGCGTCTTGGACACATGAGTAGTAAGGGGTTAGAAATTTTGCATAAACAAGGTTGTTTTGGTAAGGATAAAGTTTCTTGTATGCCATTTTGTGATCTTGTGTGTATGGCAAATAACAACGTGTTCAATTCCCTGTTTTCCCTTCCCCAAAAATTTATGCCTGTCATGATATTCTTGAGTACGTGCATGCTGATGTGTGGAGTCCGGCTAAAATCCCACACAAGGTGGTAATAGATATTTTCTATCTGTGATTGATGATTTTTCAAGAAAAGTCTTTGTGTTTCTTTTAAAAAATAAGTCTGACGTTTTCAAAAAGTTTAAAACTTGGAAAACCTTGATTGAAAATCAAACTGGAAAATGGATCAAACTTCTTAGGAAAGATAACAGACTTAAATTTTATAATAATGCTTTTGATAAATTTTATGCCGAGTCCAGCAACAATTCCGTATACCCCGCAGCAAAATGGGGTTGCAAAACGAATGAACCGTACACTACTCAAAAGAGTTAGATGTATGTTGTTCACTTCTGGTCTTTCAAAAAAGTTTTGGGGAGAGGCCTTATTAATGGCTGCATATTTGGTTAATAGGTCCCCCTCCATGCCTTTGAATGATCGATGTCCTAAGGTAGTTTGGTGTGGAAAAGAGATTGATTATTCAAACTTGCATATTTTTGGTTGTGTTGCGTTTGTTCGTCAAAAACTTGATAACCTTGAACCTCGTTCTGTGAAATGTGTTTTCTTGGGTTATCCGGATGGTGTTAAGGGTTATAGGTTGTAGCTTAGGAGTGGACCGAGTTTTAAAGTGATTATTAGTCGTGATGTGATTTTCAATGAGTTTGAATTTCCATGTTTACATGCTTCTGTGCTTGTTGTTAATGAACCTGGCCCGACTCCAAGTGAGGTGGAGCATATGCATGTTAATAAGTTTGATGATTCTCATAATATGCCTTTGTTGAAATCGAAAATGTGCCTGTTGATGTTACCGATGGTGTTTCTGGAAATTTACCTGCCGAAAATGTTCAAACCTCTGATGTGCATACTGAAAATATTGAGAATATGCATGATACGTATGTGTTAGATGATTATCAACTTGCTAGAGATAGGGAGAAAAGAACTCATTCCAAATTTGTGCTTTTACGTGATTATCAGTTGACGTCGAATGCCGTTAGTGTGTTTGAATCGATTAATAGTAGTGAACCAAAAATGTATCATGAAGCCTTGAAATCTTTGAATTCTCGTGCATGGTTAAATGCTATGAATGATGAAATGAACTCTTTGCATGTTAACCAAACGTGGACTCTTGTGCCTAAACTTGATGATTGTCATGTCATAGATTGTAAGTGGTTGTAAAAGGTCAAACATGAGAATAAAGGGGTTAGATTTAAGGTTAAACTTGTTGCTAAGGGGTTTACTCAAAAAGAGGTGGTAGATTATACAGAAATTTTTGCTCTGGTTGTTAAATATACCACTGTTTCTATTATGCTTGCATTAGTTGCTCATTTTGATTGGGAGTTAAAACAAATGGATGTTAAAACTGTTTATTTGCATGGTAAATTAGATGGAAAAAAAATATGAGGCAACTGGAAAGTTTTATTAACAAAACGAACCCTGATTTTGTTTGCTTGCTTAAGAAATCGTTGTATGGTTTGAAGCAATCTCCTAGACAGTGGAACAAAAATTTTGATGCTTGTGTACTTTTTTTTAAAGTTTAAATGTAGCTCGTATGATCATTGCCTTTACTTTAAAGAATCTGCCAATGTTCCTATTTTCTTACTCATTTATGTTGATGACATGTTAAGTGTGAGTCCCTGCATCAAGTCTGTTGAGCATGTTCAAAAGTGTTTATGTGATATGTTTGATATAAAAATTTTAGGCATGAACATTGTTAGAGATAGGAAAAACTGTTCTATTTTCTTAAATCAAATTTCCTATGTTGAAAAGATTTTGAGGAAGTTCTCCATGACTGGTGCGGATCCTACTGAGGTTTCGCTTACTCTGAATATTGTGCTAAGTCTTAGTCCCCTAAGACTGGAACTGAAACTGATGCTTTGAAAAACGTGTCATATTCAAATGTTATTGGTTCTGTAATGTATCTCATGGTTAATACTTGTTTTTGCTATTAGTTGTTTGAGTAGTTACATGTCTATTCCTGGTAGATTCCGTTGGGAGGCTTTGAAATGGTTATTACGTTATTTGAAATTATTTGTGAATTTTGGTTTGAGATTTTGCAAATCGTCTGATGGTGTTTTACTCAAATGATATGTTGATTCGAATTATGCTAATGATAGAGATAGTCAAAAATCCACAACCTCGTATGTGTTTACTTTATGTGGCTCTTGTATTAGTTGGAAGTCTCAGTTGCAACCTATTGTTACATTATCTACTACTGAAGCTGAATATGTTGTTATAACTGTATTCTTTTAAAGAAGTTGTTTAGTTAAAGGGTCTCTTGTCTGAAATAGGGATTTTAGACGGTAAGTGTTATGTTATTTTCTGACAAGCAAGCTGCGATTCAACTTTGCAAAAATCCTGTTTTTCATGATTGTACTAAGCATTTAGATGCGTGTCTTCATTTTATTCGTGACATTGTTGCTGATCATATTAGCGATCTTGAGAAAATTACGTCTGAGTATAACTTGACCGATATAAACATTAAGTGTTTGCCTGCGAACAAAATTACAAACGTGTTTGAACATTTTGAACTTCGACATGGCCGATTAGGCCATGATGGTAAGTGGGAGGTAAGGCATATTCGTTAAATACGCAGTTTTTTGTTTTTCCTTTCTCGGTATCTTTGCTAACTTTCCCGTTCACATTTTTTGTTTGTGCAGGTACCGGGACGACGATGATGAGAATCCCATGGTTCCTAGAAACAAACCGACATCTTGTCTTGTTTTGGGCCGAGGTGGAGATTGTTATAGTGTGGCCTAAATGATATTGATCGGCCCATGTAACTTTTATGTCGGGCCCATCCTACCCAGCCCATCACAGCCTGGACCGCACCTTGAGGAGAACCCAACCCGCTGACCCATTATAGACTGATCTCGACCGTCCATCGTAAGTTATTCAATCTAGACCGTTGACTCCCACATACATAAGGGTACCTCTAAACCTAATTTCATTCAGCCCCCTTTCACCTTCTCGGTTTTCTTCTTCCCAATTGCAATGGGTTTCTGTTGAGATTCTGCCGCTCTCTCTCATTTTCCGACCTATTTAAAAGAGACTCGTGTGAGTTTTTAGAGACATACGAAAATAAGAGAACGAATCCTTTGTGGCATTCAATTTTTTGTGAGTAACAATCAGCTTCTTCGATCATATAGCTAAGGGTTCCGAGGTGGCCTGTTGTGGGTTTTTCGGGGGGTTGCTACCGGTGGTCGGGGGATGTGTGTCATCCTGTATCATCACGGCCAAGGTTCCTGGTCTGTTGACGAAATGGGACCAAGAACGGATATCTGAGCTGAATCTATTTCCGATCCTATCCCGGGGCTACCGATTTGATCTACCGACGAAGATGCACAACCGGTTCTTACCGCTTGCCGATGAGTCAACAAACAAGGCAGTATTGTTTCGATTAATTACTTAATCCATTATTTCCCTCTGTTAAACTTGTTGTGTTGTTTCGAATTGCAGAGATATGATTGAGGAAGCTGTTGCCGCTGGAACGGGCTCGTACGGGCCGGAGTTGGCTGCTGTCAAGAGAGCAGGCCGGGCCGAACAACGGTCTGCAGTGGAAAATCAAAGAACAGTGCAGATTCGGGCCTCGATACAAGCAACGGAAAGTGCAGCATCGTTATTGGCTAATTACGGATAGAAGTGATTGATGTCCGGGATGTTAAACCAAGCTAGACAAACTTGAACAACGCTTCCGTTTCGAAAACAACTATGGTACCGGACGTCGGACGACCACAACAAGAGGTAACAATCGAAATCTCAAACCAAATATTGAACTTGGTAAAATTAGATTATATAGGTTTTGAGTCTTGATGATTATGATTAAACTAAAATGACACAATTAGACTTAATTAATTGAATCATACTACATAACTCATGTAATTAGACCAATGTGTTAGGTAGATTTTTTTTTTGATGTAATATGTTATTTGTATAATGATTGAGTTCTAACAAAAAAATATATTAAATATTAAGTAAATGTAATTTTAAGATGAAAATTGACGCATATCAATACAACACGTGTTGAAGTTTCTCGATAGTTAATCTTCAAAATTAAAATTTTATAAATACGCAAGTGTATAAACATGAAAAAATATGTACAATGAAAAAATATATTCTTTCTCTTTAAACTCGTGGGTTATTGTATTGTCCATTATCAATTACTAACTCCTTCTTTCTTCTCTTGTTTCATTCAAATTCAGGTGTCTTGGTCATATTTTTTATTTTTCTTTCACACTTTTTTTGTAGATTTATACCGATGCGTAAGTTTTCAAATAAGTTTATAAAATAAGTATTTTTTTTCTAAATTCCTTAATATATATAACTCATATAATATTCAACCCATATAACTCATAAGAATGGAACATTTATTTTGAATTCTTAATGATACATGTAATTCTTGATTGATCTAAGAAATAGAAATAATTAACATGTTTTGCTTGGGAGAGGAAGAATTTGATACTCTCCATCTAAGGGTGTAATCGAGTCGAGGCGAACACTGTCAGGCTCGAGTTCAAACGAGCTCAATTTTCTCAATCTCGAACTCGACTCGTTTGAAAACTAGGCAAGCTCGACTTGGCTCGTCTCGAGTTAAATAATATTAATAAAAAAAATTTAAAATAAAATAAAATACTTAATATTAATTTTTATTATATATTTAGAGTATACACTACAAAAAAAAACCGGCAATCCTGACGAATATGCTGACGGGCAAAAAGCCATCAGCATTGCTGACGTACTTACTGGCGGAATAAAATGCTGGCGGGTACACTGGCGGCTATGGCCATCAGCAACGGAAGCCGCCAGTAAACCGTCAGCGAATGAGCGGGAGTTCATCCCTCCATGGGTTACGGCGCCGTCCGGGAGGTGTATACCATCGGATGTTGACGTGGGTTACGGCGCCGACCGGGAGGTGTTGTCCCTCCAATAGCGGGTTTTCAAAGTTTTTTCTAAAAACGTGATAGGGTATCACGTGGTTTTATTTATGTTTTCAAAATATTTTTCAAAAATATGACGGTGGTAATTGCTTATTTGGAACCTTGGCGAAGTGACGCAATTCATATATATCACTTGTTTGAGAATTAATGTCAAATAGAAAATTTTGAAACTAAGTTTTGAATTATTTCAATATTCCTTAGACCCGTTCGAGACTTAGTATCAAATATAGAGTTTGATACTAAATTTTGAATTGTCCCATTTTTGGACAGTTTGAGAATGTGACTTGTAGTATGGTTATCTTATGTGTATGTTTTTTTTTAGTTTTAAAATTTCGGTTTCCGCATCTCTCTAATTGTTCTCGGGTGCACTGAAATATACGTGCACTACGAGAACTGAGGGGAGATGCTACCGAAATTTTGAATCTAAGAAAAATGCATATTTTAAGATAATACATACTACTAAACGTCACGTTCTTGAATGGGATAGAAGCCTTACCAATTACAATTCGAATTACTCATTCTTCTCGTAATGCTGCCGAAATTTTGCCACCTTCTTTAATTCTATAACACGCTTAACACTCAAAAATATTAGGATGGCTGATGATCGTAGTTGGATGTACAAACGGAATATTTTCGAATTTCTAAATCCGACGTTCGTGGCCGGTGTAGATAGTTTCGTACAATTTGCACTCACGCATGATTCTGCAGAGAGGGACGGTGATAAACTAAAATGCCCTTGCCCACGAACTAAGTGTAGGAACTCTAGTTATAGGACTATCGATGAGATAAAATATCACATCGGTACCAAATGGTTCATTGCTGATTACTACATTTGGACTCATCACGGGGAAACAGATCACGTCTTATCGCCTGCTGATATTGAAATTGGGGGATCATCATCAAATGCGTACGTCAATATGGCGCGAGATGTTGTCGGTCCTAATTTCGACATGAATGACATTGAGTTGGATGAACCACCTAATCCTGAGGCGAAGAAAATTTTCGATATTATGAAAGCTGCAAAAAAACCTTTGTATCCCGGCTGCGAGAAACACAATCGGTTGTCTTTAGTTGCCCATCTTATGAATTTAAAATCAGAGCATGGCATATCTCAAAAATGTTTAATCAATTTATTGATTTAATCAAAGAGATCGTGCCAGAAGACAATAATGTTGCAGATGATTTTTACGAAAGTAAGAAGTTGTTGAGAGGTATAGGGTTACCGGTAGAGAAGATAGATTGTTGTGTTAAGAACTGCATGATTTATTGGAAGGATGATTTGAATCTGGATAAGTGCAAAATTTGTGATCATTCACGGTTTAAACCCGCGAAGAAGGGACTAGTTAAAAGGCGCAAGTCCAACTTAATTCCGTACAAGAGGATGTTTTACTTTCCTCTAACGGCCCGCCTGCAAAAGTTGTACGTAGGGGTGAGCAAAAAACCGAAAAACCGAAATAACCGATCGAACCGAACCAAAATTTTCGCTTCGGTTCGGTTTTTTAAAAATTCGATTCGGTTTTTGGTTTGGAAATTCCAAAAAATCGGTTAATTCGGTTCGATTCGGTTTTAATCGAAATATAATTAAAAAATAAGAAAATATAATTTTTATATTACTTATTATTAATTTTTATCATATCGGTTCGTTTCGTTTCGGTTAATTCGGTTTTAAACATATTTTCGGTTTAGTTCGGTTGCAATTTTGTAGAAATTTCAGTTTTCGGTTTTATACCGAATTTCGTTTCGTTTCGATTTGGAATTTTATACAAATTTCAGTTTCGGTTATTTCGGTTTGGTTTTCGGCCGAACCGACCGAATGCTCACCCCTAGTTGTACGCATCTAAAATAACGGCAAAGGATATGCGGTGGCTCCAAGTTGAGGCTCCAACAGTAGATTGAAGAAGCTGTTGCTCATGCAATGGCTCGTCGGCCTCCCCGTGATCCGGATGGTGGGCAGATTTAGATATGGATGGATAGTTCAGGATTTTATTATACATTCGACAGATGAATTGATTTTTAGTTATTAAATGATTTGTTTTGATTTTTTTATTAGTGGATAGTTTATTTATCTAAAATTTTATTTGTTTATTATTTTTAATTTAATTATTAATTAATATATCAGAATTACAGCAAATTGTTGTCAGGAAATCAGTGTAATGTTGAATGCAAAAACAAAAACCATGAATGTTGACGACGAACCCGCCAGGAAATCCTGGCGGGCCCTTCCGCCAATAATGCTGATGGCCACTCCGCAAGGATTCCCTGGCGGGTCCAACCACCAGGAATGCTGACGGCCACCCCGCCAGTATTTCCTGGCGGTTGGTCCCGCCAGGAATACTGGRGGCKCACRCGCCAGTAAAGCATCAYATATTCCTGGCGGGTCAAACCCGACAGGAATATTGGTGGGTTTATGCTGGCGAGATTATCCGTCAAGGAATCCGCCGGCATTCCTGCGAGTACATTTTCCCGTCAGGATACTAGAATCTTGACCACAAAAATATTGGCGGCCATTATCCGTCAGGAGGCCATCAGTATTTAATATACTGACGGATTTGGCCGTCAGAACTGTCGAATTTTTTTGTAGTGATATATGTATAAGTAAGTATAATAAGGATAAATGGTACATTTAGCAAAGTTCGACGAGGCTCGCGAGCCTATCGAGCACTGAGCTCGAGTTCGAACTCAATATATAATCAGACTCGATTAATTTCGAGTCGATCCGTAATAACTCACGAGTTGACTCAACTCACTTACACCCCTATCTCCATCCCATAACTATAGATAATTTTTCACTTTTGCAAAATTTAAGACTAACAATTAATATGATTGAAAAATATGTTATAGTTATATTACCTAAACAACTAATATGTTATAGTTATAACTTATATTACCTAAAGGTTAATATGAATTAACCAAAAATTCATGTCCCAAATTCGCCAACTCAAACACGTGCCCTAAAGATCTAGGGCAAGATTGGGTTTTCACTTCTCTTTTTGAGTAGTGTGGTTATCAAGCGGCGGAAATAAATGGAATGCCACGCGGGCCTCGTGCGTAAACTTAACTTATTAGACTGGGAATTTGTTGGGTTTGGGCTGGGATTTTACTTTGGCCGTTGGACAAGTCAAATATAGTATTTTAAACAATTTAAGTTATTTCTAACTATTTATAGGGAAAATAAATGTTTTAGGGGTGCATTCATTTAGATTTTTAAAAATATTTCTAGATTTCGTAAGTCCTGATATATTAAAATATTTTAAAACTTATAAAAAATTATGAGATATTTAATTGAAATTTTTAATAAATTATTAAATATTCATAAAAGTCTCAAGCTGTTCATTTGAGATATTTTGAAAATTTTAAATTGTCACGAATAATTTAATACGTCTAATACTTTTTGAATATATAATTTTACTTGATTTCTCAAGACTTCTAAAACAAATTATATATACTAAAAATCTCACCACCAAATCTCATCATTAAACATAAGATTTTACAAAACTTTTATAAACTGCCAATAAATATGTAAAAATAATAAAAAAAATCCAAACAAATTTTATAATTAACAAATTTTAAAATATCATTACAAGTTTAAAATGAATACACCCCTTAGTCTCATAAATCATAATCATATAATATTGAGAATTTGATCTCGAAATATATTTTGTAGAAAGATGAAAATCTACAACCAATAAACACATGTCAAATATATCAAAGGAGACCACAACTGGTTTTAATAGATTTCTTTGTTTGATGCATAGTGGACAATGTTGCAATCCCTGAAGTATTACTAGATCACCTAATAACATACACTATGTTGGTAAAAAAAAAATAAAAAAAGACTCAGATTTATATTTAAACAAAAAAAAGCTTATCAATTTAATGGTATTTAAGATGGGCCACAATTTACTTCCGAAGGTTTGTAACTTGTCACTTCCAAAACATTAACTCCTCTGGGCTAAGTGCAAGATCCAATAATTTTCTGCATTGTCCAATAATCATCATACACTCATTATCACTGGCCCAAGATAAGAATATTTGGGCCACAGATGATGGGCCTTAATTACCAGATCAATATATATTTGTTGAATTGCAGTGAATTTCTTAACACTCATTTTATTTGCATACTAAGATTGGTGTCATAATTGGTTCATGGTTCAGCCTATTGTGTTTGAATCTTAAAACATTGATAGTAATAGAACTTTGAATTGGATCTCATTTCCTTTCCTTTTTTTTTTTTTTTTCTTTTTGGCTACATAAAGTAACCAAATTCATATTTTGGAGATGGGGAAAGGAACAGCACTTCCCTTTACTAATAGCTATTCATAAGCATGATTAAGGCAACTGCAACATTATAAATTGACTAATTAACTAACAATTATTCCTGATACCAAAAAGCCACTCAATTTCTGCCACAAAAATACATATTACAGTTGGTAGCACATGAAGCTACAAGAATGACAAGTCTTTATCGAATTGACATAATTAACTAGTCAAAATTTAGCACAACATGAACCGCAATCATATCAACCAATTAATTATAATTAATTAGCGACTAAGAATATAAATTAATAGTATAGCTATAAACAAACAAAAGGAAGAATTTCAAATAAAGAAAGATGTCATTGTCATGAAAATTATGGCTTTCATGTGGGTTTTTGTTAACTTGATTTGATATTTGCTTTTTGAACCACTGTTACCCATAAAGTAAATATAGTTTGTCAAATTGTGTTGCCTATAGAGTTTTGAACTCTTGACCTACTTGGCTGGGCCATTCTCCTTTTTCCTAATATTATTATTATTATTAATAATTTTATTATTAAAATCATTATATTAATTATCATTTGTGTTATTTATTTGGTGGTAGGGGGTGAGGGAGCAAAAATCAGCACTAACTTGAGTGCCAGTAGAAATTTCCTGCTGGGCCAAAACAATCCAAGTCGGGTCACTGGCTGGCTCCGCAGCACATGGGGCTGGTGGCAAACTGGCAGCTGAGTGGTCAGTTTAGTAGGATGCATGTTGGGTCTTACGGAGATAATTAATATTAATTAATCAATTTGTTGGGATTTTCATCGAGCTGACCAATCAGGACGTGTCATATCATATTTTGGATCCACTTAAACTTCCGGTTGCACGCCCCGTCAGATGTGATTTAACTGGACTTATCAATTTTTTTTTTATTATTATTTAAAATATACTAAGCAAGTAATTCAAAATATCACAAAAATCTTGTGTGCTTGACGCCCTTGTTTTTTATTATTATTATTATTATTATTTATTCAATACCTTATTACAAAAACCTCGTGCGCTTGAAGCCCTTGTTATTTTATTATTATTATTATTTATTGAATACCTTATTATATTTTGGAGTATTTTATTATTATTATTATTTATTGAATACCTTATTATATTTTGGAGTGCTTGACCTAATTCTTATGTATTCTTAAATTTGTTTGGAAAAATAATTTATGGGAAAGTTGTTCTGATCTACTTGGTTCTGAAAGTGAAATAATGAGTGAAAGAGACCACCTTTTATATGTGCTCTGACTACCTCAAGATTATAATCCAGTACTTGTGTCTCTTTTAGTGTTGTTGAGTTTTGAAACAAGAATAGAAGGCGTAGATCCACATTATAACATCAATGTGAATGATAATGGGGCTTTCTCTGTCAATCTCACCACTCGAGGGCAAGGAGACAGAGGCAATTTCAGAGGAAGAGGAAGAAACACCCCTCTCAACCAAGGCAATGGAGGAGGAAGAGTTTGAGGCAACTCCAGAGGTAGAGGAAGAGGATATGACAACTCAAGAGAAAGATGCCAAACTTGTCACTATAACAACCATACTACAGAGAAATGCTTTTATAGGACTGACCTCAATTTCACTCCAGCCAACAGAAACAACAATAACAATTCTTATGGATCAAGTTACACTCAAGGATCTAGTGGTAACCACAATGTGAATGTATCTAACATTAAAGGCAGGGAGTCACAGTCCTCCTCAGATTTCAACTGGTATCCAGACTCTGGAGCAACTAGCCATGTCACTTATGATCTTGGAAACCTCAACACTGCATCAAATACCAGGGAGCAAACAAAGTGCAGATTGGCAATGACACAGGTTTGAATATTACTCATTATGGTAATCCATTGTTCAATCCTCTGAAGCTCACATACCTCACCCATTCATACTTAAAAATCT
Organism: Phtheirospermum japonicum; assembly: GCA_014905375.1. Classification (NCBI taxonomy): domain Eukaryota; kingdom Viridiplantae; phylum Streptophyta; class Magnoliopsida; order Lamiales; family Orobanchaceae; genus Phtheirospermum; species Phtheirospermum japonicum. Next base: position 904,161 of record BMAC01000241.1, read on the forward strand.
ACTCCATGTGCCTCATATAACCAAAAACTTGATTAGTGTTAGCTAATTTGCCAAATATAATCAAGTTTTCTTTAAATTTCACCCTAATATCTGTCTTGTGAAGGATCAAGCAACAAGAGTGGTGCTGCTCCAAGGGATTGTTAAGAATGGACTATACAACTTCAACCTTGTGAATTCCAAGCTAAGACCCAATCATCTACCATAGAGACTCATGAATAAAGGCCCTCTAGTTGTTAACTCTCTAGAAGTTAAGAATAAGCCAGGTTTAGAACTATGGCACTCTAGACTAGACCATCCTTCTTTTGATGTTGTTAAAAGAGCTCTCACCCATTGTAATATATCATTTTCCTTTAATGAAATAAAATCATCGTGTGTTCCTTATATACAATTAAAGGCTCATAAAATGTCTTTCCTTCAATCTGATTCTTGCTATGAGTTGTTTGATGTAATACACACTGATCTATGGGGGCCTGCACCTACAAAATCTTTTTGTGGCTTCAGTTACTATGTTAGTTTCATTGACCATGCTTCTAGATACACTTGGATATATCTACTTAAACAAAAATTAGACACCTACAAAGCCTTTGCTCATTTTCACAAACTTTTTGAGACTCAGTACAATAAACATGTCAAGGCTGTGCAAAGTGATGGTGGAGGAGAATTTATAACTCTCTCCAAGTTTTTCCTTAATCATGGGATTAGACATAGAATGTCTTGCCCATATACACCAGAATAGAACGATCTAGCTGAAAGAAAACATAGACACATCATAGAAGTTGGCTTAGCTCTTCTGGCCACTTCTCATGTTCTTCAAAGACATTGGGATTTAGCTTTCACCTCTGCTGTGTATCTAATAAACAAAACACCATCCAAATTACTCAATTACAAGATCCCTCATGAACTCCTCATTACCAGACATATCATCTTTGATGAAGATTCATTTCCTTTCAAAGAGTCTAGTGCTGCAAACAATGTTGTTTACTCACCTACACTCACCTCCATCTCCATGCCAGCCTTACCACTCATCAATGAAAACATAACCAATTTCCCATCAGAAACTCCCTCTCACTCATAACCTCCTCATGGTAATTCTAACCTGGATACAATATCTCAAACACATCACCTCTCAGACCATTCACATAGTAATCACTTACCTGAACACACATCCTCATCCTCGTCCCATACTGAGCTCCAGAGTGGTAGAACTATGTGAATTTACCTATTGACAATATTCATATACATCTTACTGTTACCACTAACACTGTTTTGCAGGAACCAACAAGAGAGGAAGCAAGAGGGCATCACATGACCACCAGGTCTAAATCAGGCATTCATAAGCCTAAGGTCTTTCAAGCCAATAGGATTTTGCAGGAACCTAACAATCTAAAGGAGGCTCTAAGAACACCTGAGTGGAAATGTGCAATGCAGGAGAAACTGGATGCTCTTTCCAGGAATCATACTTGGACATTGGGCACATTGCCACCAGATAAACAACTTATTGGATGCAAGTGGATTTACAAAATCAAGAAGAATGCTGATGGAATATTAGACAGATATAAGGCCAGGCTTGTATCCAAGGGCTACACACAAACTCTTGGTTCTGATTTCACAAAGACTTTCAGTGAAGTTATCAAACCTTCTACAATTAGAGTAGTCTTGTCGTTGGCTCTTTAAAAATCATGGTGCATCAGACAACTTGATGTTGCAAATGCCTTTTTGAATGGTGACTTGGAAACAGACCTCTACATGTCACAACCTCATGGGTTTGAGATAGGGAACAACAAGAATCTAGTCTGCAGATTGAGAAAATCACTTTATGGACTCAAGCAAGCATCTAGAGCCTGGTCCAACAAGTTGAGCACAATCCTGGAATCCATGGGCTTTAATACCTCTAAGGCAGATACTTGTTTGTTCTATAAGCACACCAAAGGATCAAGTATGATTATAATGGCATATGTTGATGATATTATTATCACAGGAATCAACAAACATGTAATTCAGAGTCTCATCCAGCAACTCAGCACCTTCTTCACCTTGAAGAATATGGGGAATTTGCACTATTTTCTTAGAGAGTTCAAGCACACAAAGGATGGATTGTTCTTGTCACAAGAAGGATATATCAGAGACTTGTTAAAGAGGGCAGATATGGATAAAGCCAAGGGAATTCCTACACCAACGATCACCAATGCCCCACTATCCAAGACTGTTGGGTCACCTATTCCAAATGAATCAGAATTCAGAAGCCTAGTAGGAGCCCTTCATATGTCACCATCACCAGGCCTGAGCTTTCATACAGTGCGAATAAGATCGGTCAGTTTATGCAAGCTCCCCTTGATAAACACTGGAAAGCAATGAAAAGAGTTTTCAGATATCTTGCAGGAACCATCAATTATGGGTTGAAATTTATGGCTTCGCCATCTACTCAGCTCATAGCTTTCACAGATGCAGATTGGGCAACTGATCCTGGTGATAGGAGATCCACTTCAGGCTTTTGTGTTTATATGGGAGGAAACTTGGTTACATGGAGTTCAAAGAAGCAAGGTGTTGTTTCCAGAAGTGGCACTGAAGCTGAGTACAGGGGATGGAAAAAGTCACATGTGATATCATATGGCTACAACCACTACTCAAGGAGCTAAAAATAGTCCAATGTCAGCCTCCAATTGTTTGGGTAGATAACCTAGGTGCAGTCTCATTTGCCAAGAACCTTGTACATCATTCAAGAATGAAGCATCTAGAGATCGATTTGCATTTTGTCAAATAAAAGGTTGGGCAGCAGATCATCAAAGTTCAGCATATCCCTTCCTTTGGTCAAATTGCAGATATCTTCACAAAGCCACTGTCCAATCAATCCTTCACTCGGTTAAGAGACAAATAGCTAGTCACTTCTTACACCTCGCTCGAATTGCGAGGGCCTGAAAAGAATAGTGATCAACCAAAACAAGTAGCTCCTGCTCCATGCACTCCCATGCATACCACAACACCTGAGCCATCCTCTTAGCCGTTTGAACATTTTCTTGTCTTATTAGCTGTCATACATTGTGCATGCTGTGCCGTTTTGTTTCTCCGTCAGTTATCTAGGGTTATGATCACCCTATAGTAGTAAAGCACGTGTCTAAACTATCCTAAGTTATAAGTATTGCGTCGCCCTATATAATGTGGCTGTGTGTATTGTATCTTTCAAGCATTAATGAGATAAACATGATACAAGAAAGATGTCTCTTTCATATTCAAACTTTTTAGCTTTTGCAGCTTTGTTTTCTACTCATTTCCTAATAGTTTTCTCATTATAAATTCAAAAAAACATACTAAATTATCCAAACCTAGCATATTATCATTTTACATTATATGAATCATTTGACAAAATTAATTTCACAATACACATATCGTTAGTTTTAAACAAATCTCAGTAATTAATACTAGAAGAAAGAAGAAAAAAAGAAAACCTTCCTAATAATACGAAACATAAGATTATATGTTGGGATGAAACCAAACATCCAAATCTTAAACAGTGAGGCAACTTCCCCAGCAAGGAATACTAGTCTTTCATCTCATAACTGCTTCTTTTGGAATTTTCACTTTTTTTCTTTCTTTTTTTCTTCATTTTCCTTTTTTTCTGTAGGAAAGAAAGACAAATGTCCATAAATAAATGGGTCCGACATGTCACAAACTTAGTGGGACTTAATGGTATGCCCTAAAGCAGCATGTAACTTGTGGTGTTGACCTGCGCATAGCTCTTCAAGGTTTAGGAGTTCGATTCTTGCTCGATACTTAATTGAATACCAACAAATAAAATATAATAATAATAATAATAACTTGTGGTGTTAATGGTGTTTGGTGGAGTGTATATATATATATGGATCCGGTTCTTGTCACATCCTGCAAGATTCACTGTCCATAGTAATAATTATTATTGCCATAATTAAGAATTTATTAGTATTATAGTAATGTTTATAAGATCTAAAAAGAAAAGTGGGCTAGCTAGTGGCCTTTGTAAAAAGGTTACAACTTACAAGTGTAGCTAAAAAGGTAAGTGGCATTGCGTGTAATTCCACAAATCACTGTGAGCATTAAAATATCAAAGCATGTGTTGCTAACGTGGAAAAGAAGCTGCACGACAAATAAAATCATTTCATGTGTGGACTGTGGAGGCGCCTCTATCTTTTATTATTATTATTATTATTATTATTATTATTATTATTATTATTAATTTTTTCAAAGATTCCAATGAGATCAATATGGCTTCTAATCCACTTTAACTATTGAGTGAATGATTAAAAAGAATAAATTCTCAATTTTCTATTTTAAAAAATATGTATTTTCTTTATGACATATTTTCGGCCACCGGTTGAAAATCATTTTTATTTTATTTCTTTTGTTAGAGTTTGTATTCACTACCGAAGTTTTACTAATTGAATATGTTCGGCAAAACACTATCAGCTTGCAACACGCTCAAATTGTTGAAGAGCTTCATAGTAAAGAGAACCCCAAGGTAGCCTTTGGTGTTTGAGTGTGAATCGGATAGGACCGGTCGGTTCGAACAGTTCATCCGGGAAAAGATCACCTTACCGGTTCGTTTCACCTCTTGTATGTCAACAAAACTGGTTAACGACCAGCCAGATCAATCAAAACCGGTCTAAATCTAGTTAACTAGTCAATTTTATTTATTTTTTATCTTCTTTTATTCTTTCATATTTTTTAACATAAACAAGAACACATATTTAAAGTATTTCACACAAATATCAACTATTTAGTCAATCGAATTTATACATATTAATTTAGAGCTAAATTGTTGATTTTTGTTATTTTTAAGTTTATTTATCATTTAAAATGTTAAATAATATTTAAAATAAAAATAAATTATTATGATTTGACCACGGTTAGATCAGATTGAACCGTATATTATTGAACATGTAACTTTACCAATTCGATGACTGGTCCAATTTTCCGAACCATGCTTAAATCATGTTTTTGAGGAGTATTTTAAGATTCCTGAAATTGAATTGTTTTCTGATATTATTATTAGACTATTAGGGAGTCAATAAAAATGTCATCCGGTCATTGGTCACTACTCATTCATTTTCGGTTGGGAAATATTAAATAACTTAATATCATATCAATAAACTCAACAATTTTTATTAAAAAAAATAATAATAAAATAATTTAATAAAAAAAACCAACAATTTTTAGCTTTTTACTCCTACTTTGAGAAACATGAAGCATGAATAATTAGTATCCAAATATTACATTTTCTCAATTTTTATGGTTCTTGTCGCAATATTGCAAGCCAAAATCAATATATATGCATGTGTCTCCAACGAAAAGGAATAGTAGCTATCAAATAAATTGAAAGATTCTTAATATATATATGGATTTCTCTTCTATTTATCCAAAAGTGACTTTCAAAAATATTTTTTTTTCTCTCCCTCTTTAAATTCTTCAGGTTTAGATATTTGCACAACACTACTAACTTTTAATTCCAACATTCAACGATTTATTTCTATTTATATTGTCTGGGAACGCATCAACTTTAAAATAGAATAATTATTAAATGCCTTTTAAAGTCCGGCAAATTTCATTTGAAATCATTCATGCTTGGAAAAAACATCATATAAACTTAGTAGGGTGAGGTAAATAGTAGGGGCGGATTTACCTTGGCGTTGAGATCCAAAATCCAAATATTATTTATGATTTTTTTGTTATTTGTAGTTATATATATACTGGCCTCCCAAAATTTATAAATATGTAGATTGGTCAAGTGATTTGTGGCTTAATTTCTTCTCAAATGGTTCATGGTTCAACTCCTACTCTTCGTTCTTTTTATCCACTCATTCATATATTCTTTATCCTACATTTCCCTTTCATTTTATCTTCCTCTTTTTTATCAATTAAAAATATCATCCCTTTCTCTCTCTCGTTATTTAACTTGAAAAATAACAATATAAAACTAAAAAAATTATCGTCCATTTCTCTTTTTTTCTATTCACCTTTTTTTTTTCTTTCACAAATTAATGGTACCAACTTAGAAGTAAAAACATATATTTCTTATTTTCCTTCACCCCTCTCTAGCTCTTTTATTTTTTCCTTCTTATTTTTTTTTTCGAATCGTCTATATTTATCGTAACACCAAAAAGGTTAAAAATATATTTTTCTCTTAATATAACACGAGTCGATTCTTGCAATTTCACCAAATTATTTTTTTCTTTTAATACACGGCCTCCCCGAACAAAGAATCCTGGATCCGCCCCTGTAAATAGTGATAATTTAAATAGAATTAAAGAAAGTAAATAAGTAAGATAATAATAATAATAATTACTAATAACGTCTAACTACAAATGCAGGAAGTGAATTCCAATAAATCACATTTTATTGGCTTCTTTAAAATGAACTTTTTGGAATGTAACATGTTTAAAAAGTTCATCCAATTCCAATATAAACAAGTAAACACGTAAAAATAAAATAAAATCTCAAACGATTTTTGAATTTTAAAAGTCGATTTGAAAGCTGGTTCCACGAGATCTACTTCATTTCTTTGAATAAATGTCACTGGATTGAGTCTTATGTCACTTTACAAGATCAATCTTATTTATTTAAAAAAAGAAGAAGATTATTATTAGTTATGCACACTTATATATTATAAATAAATTAATTAAACTCGAACAACAATATCACTTAGTTTGTTTTGTTCCTGCATGCCGTAATCCTTAGGCATGCAAAAGGAATGCACTACATATGATAGTACATTCTTAAAAGGAGTTCCTTTTTCCTTTTTATTGCTACATTATTAATTAATAATAATAATAACAGACATGCATTCATCACATTTTCATGTGTCAAATATTCCATTTTATAACACCTTTCGGATCAGCATATTCTTTTGACGATTTGGACCTTGAAAAAAGTAACTCGTTTTAATGATATTGAATTTATCTTTATTTTATCAATGTTGAAAAGTCGTGCTTGAATCAAAGATTCCTTACTTATGAATTAATATTGAACTTTAGTGGTTGATTAGCATTTCATGGAGGGGAAATGGACAAAGAACTTTGAAATAAATTTCACACCAACTCATATAAAAATTTGACCCTTTGATGTCTTCAAGATTTTTTAGCAGCCAAACAAGGTAGTGAGTCACTATCATTAGCAAAAATCCACAACATCAAGTGGTGCAATGAATCCATGACAAACTAGGTCATCTTCTTAAATTATGTTGAATTTTTTTTTTTATCAACTATGAAATTCTATAAAGATCTTTGTTGAAGTAATTTAGGAGTTGGTGAATGAATGTATCATGAATTAATTGTCAATCCATTAGCTTACTATTTAATTCAAACTGGTAACTAAGAGTACTAATTTACCCTTACTAATCAATTTATTAATTATCTTTTCTTTCAATTGAATTTTTTTCTTACAAAATTTATTCAAATAAAATGCATACTACTCCAAGATAATTTCAAACTGATTGGTTGTCACCACTAGTCGTCGCCGAATTTCGATCGCCGCCATCGACTTCCATCGTATTTCATACTACTTAGTAGAGTTTCATACTATATTGTGACCGACTCCGATCGTTTCATACTATATATTAAAATCCTATATTATATCGTGAAATTTCATAATACGTCGTAAGATTTCATACTACGTCGTCGAACTTCATACCACAACATGACATTTTAATACTAATAGAATATCATAATAATTAATTCGTTGAATCTCATACTTGTCCGTTTGAATTCCATACTATTTAATTTCATACTTACTTAACCGGAGATTTTCTGATTATTTCGTCAAATATCACACTAAACAAGTAATTCTCATATTAATACATACAAACATTTTAATAATTTCATACTACCCTATTTATTTGGTCAAAATGTGAGTCAAATACAGTCAAAGTAAAATTGCTAAGATTGAAATCCAAGCTCATTGTTAATTAGCATGAAGAAACAAAAGAATAAAAAGTCTTAAATTTCTTAAAGAATTCGAAGCATAGGAGTTCACAAAAATATCTTACGAAAACAAAAATTAGAAGGAAAAAAAAAAAAAACTCCCTCACTACCGTCAAAGATGGCTCTTTTGGCTCGCCCCGCCACCCCCAAATCCCTTTGCCTTGCTCTAAGATTCAGATTTTTAATACAAAAACACCACTAATAATTTTCAAAACCCACTTGCCGAGAATCAAAATCGTTCATCATAATTAAGAAATTAATCAAAGGACTTGAATCAACCTTCTACACGAGAAAAGACAACCCAAATAATAGAAATAACCTCCGTCGGACCCTCAATCGTTCGTCATAATTGAGAAATATTTGGTGAATAAGAAAAAAAGTACGATGAAAAAAAACTTATGCATGTGTGTGTATATATATTATGTGCATTTTATTTTCTATGTTTTGGCATATAATGATTTTTAGGTCAATTGGAATAATTATGTCCATTCAGGATAGATTTTTAA
>BMAC01000241.1:916037-956135 GCA_014905375.1 Phtheirospermum japonicum
CACTCGGAATCTTTCACCGGCAAGTCGGGCTATATTGCTCTCCGGGCCCGCAGGTAATCGTCGTTTTTTATGCATGGTGTGCTCGTGTTCAAAATCTAAAAAAAATCACTTTTTTTTTTTTTTTGGTCTTTTGATCTGATTTTTTATTTTACCCGTTCTAGAACTATACCAGCAAATGCTTGCTAGGGCTCTAGCACGTCATTTTGAAACAAAGTTGCTACTTTTGGATTTAGCTGACTTTTCACTTAAGGTAAAAGTGTTTGATGTGTTTATCTACTAATGATGATTCTTTTTGTAAATTTGCGTTTTGAATAGGGTTATTTATATTAAACAAAATAGTTAACCTATTATAACCTTTTCAATTTAATCCCAATCTTTTTAATTTCTCCAATGCCAGACTCAACCTATTAATTTTAAGCATGATCAATTTGCAAAAATAATAATAGGTTGAGTCTGACATTTCAAAACTAAAAGGTTGGGATTAAATTGCGAAAGATGCAATAGGTTAAGTACTCTTTTGTGAATAACCCTTTCAAATAATACCTTTTATTATTTATTTACTTATTCATTTTTTCCCGTGGTTAATGAACCACAGGTGCAGAGCAAGTATGGTTGCATCAAGAAAGACTCAGTAAGTGCTCTGGTTTTATATATACTCAGAAGAATGATGAAAATTGGTTTAGGAAAATTAAGTTTTGAGAGTTATTTTGCTACCATACTATCACATATCTATTATGTTTGTTTGTTTCAATGAGATAAGATAATACCAATGAATCTTAGTGTTATGAGATTACACTGATTCCAAATTTTTCATTGTAGTCTCTCCACAGGTCTATATCAGAAGTGACATTAGAACGAGTGTCCGGTTTTTTTGATTCCTTTTCTGTTCTTCCTTCAAGAGAGGATAAGAGAGGTATGAGTACATTTTTTTTTTTAATCTTGAACACATTTTTTTTTAATTATTTGTAGACTTGCATTCCTGGCGATATGCTTCCTAATTTTATTTTTATTTAATTATGCTATTTTAATTAATGTGTTAATTCCATTTGCGTGTAAAATTAGTGCAAGCTTCATACAATTTGAAGCAATGAGATATCAATGTAAAAATGCTAATAGTTCAAAATGTAGGTTTCAATTTTGTTTTCCCAACAGAGTAATCAATATTTGACAAATATATACTATAGTTTACTTTTTCAATTGTTTATATCTATCTATTTTGGCAACTGACACATTTACCAAAACATTATACTGAAGGCACTGTATGGAGGCCAAGCAGTGGATTCGATGCTGCAGTAAGGTATGCATAAACAAATTCTTGCGATAATTACAAAAATACCCTCAATTTTTTGTCCGATTATAGGAAAACCCGGCTACATTTGAAAATTTCAAATACCCCCTCGATATCTGTTTCTATTTTTACAAAATTACATCCTAAAGAGGGTGTATTTGTAATTTTGAAAGATAATTAGATCATTTTGTAGTTAGGCTAAACATTTGGGGTAGTTTTGCAATAATCTGTAAATCTAATGCATAACATGCAATTCACCCTCGATCTTTGCTTTCTCCAAAGGAATGCCGAAGGAGGCAACAATTCTCTAAATCCTCGGAGAACTTCGTCTGTTTCAGATATGAGTAGCATTAGCGCCCAATCATCGTCCTCTTCAAATGCAGGTTTGTGTATATGGATTTTACTCTTTTACGACCACTCGTTATTTGTGAGTTTATGTTACAAAGATGAAGCATTTGGTCCAAGTAATATCCTAATCTGAATTTGTAACTTCATTTAGTTTGACAAAAACTAGTACCAAACCGCCTTAACAGAGTACATTCCGTTGGGCAGGGCCCAAATTTTAGTTTTTCCGTTTTTAGTTTTAGTATTTTATTTAGTTTAGATTTTCTTTGGGTTTCCATTTTTATTTATTTATTTGTATTTTGGTTTTTTTAGGGGTTTACGGATTTTTAGGTTTTCAGTTTTTTTCCCCTTCATTTCTTAGGGTTCTTTTTTTTTTTTTTTTTTTTTTTTTTTTTTAAGATTTAGTGTTGGGAACCTATCTAATGGTTAGGCAGTTTGACAGGCGTGTGTCTCTTTAGTTTATACCGTGTGCTTACCAGATAGCATAGATCAATTTTTGACATGCACTGTACAATGAAAATGTAACATCTTATTGCTTAATTTTCTATTTTTATTTATTTGTTTTTAAACTTTTTTAGCTACCTCCAAGCGCGTAAACAGCTGGTCTTTTGATGAGAGAGTTTTTCTACAGTCACTTTATAAGGTAATTGTGTGTTTTTTAATTATTATTATTATTATGAATAATAATAATAATAATAATAATATCATTATTATTATTATTATTATTATAATTTTTCATATTAAAAAGAAATATGGCATTTGCAGGTGTTGGTTTCAGTTTCTCAAACGAACTCCATCATCCTCTATATCCGTGACGCAGACCGATTTTTCCTCCAATCCTCGAGACTCCACAAACTGTTTGAAAAAATGCTAAATAAATTATCAGGATCAATTTTGGTTCTTGGGTCCCGAATGCTGGACCCCACCGACGATTCCAGCGAAGTAGACGAAAGAATTAGTCTTTTGTTCCCTTACAACATCGAAATCAGACCACCAGAAGACGAACTTCATCTCGTGAGCTGGAAAGCTCAGCTAGAAGAGGATATGAAGAAAATCCAGTTTCAAGATAATAAGAATCATATTGCTGAGGTTCTTGCAGCGAACGATCTCGAGTGTGATGATCTAGGGTCGATTTGTCATGCTGACACTGTGGTTTTGAGTAATTACATTGAGGAAATTGTGATTTCGGCTGTATCGCACCACTTGATGAATAACAAAGATCCGGAGTATCGTAATGGGAAGCTCGTTATATCGTCGGACAGGTAGATACGCGATAATTTTTTTCCTTCGAGTGTTTGTGATTTTTTTTGGCATTATCATGAAGGATAGTATAATTACAAAATTACCCCTGAGAATTTTGGTATTTACAAATAAAATAGAGCTAAGTTTTGAAATTTACAAAACTACTCTTCAGGTTTGGTTTTGTTAACATTTTGGACGAACTGTTGGTTGTCTTGATGGAATTTACTAACATCAAGTATTTTACAATTGCACCCCTCAACTTTTCAAAATATTAAAAGCAACCCCAAACTTCTTGTGTGATTATTTGTAATATTTAGAAAAATAGAGGGATGTAAATGTAAAATGTAAGGCGAGAAATTGGGGTTATGCGAAATATTTTGAAAAGTCCAAGGATGTAATTGTAAAAATATTTGATAACGTCAGCAATTTCTGTTAGCTCCACTAGCAGAATGTGAAAAATGTAAAGCGTGTGTAACCTAAAGGTTTTTTTTTTTTTTTTTTTTGTAATTTTCCATTTTTTTTTTAAATACTCTAAACCTCAAGGTAGCTTGTGTAATTTTAAGTTAACCTAATTACAAACAACTCAATTTATCTTTCAAATTACAAATACCCCATTGAGATTTGTATTTACCCTAAAAATACCCCTCTCGAGGGATTAATTTGTAAAACTGAAAGAAATGTCAAGGCGTTATTTGTAATTTTGAAAAAACAAAATCACGGAGCATTTTTATAATCAGGGTTGCTTTTGTGATTATCCCTAGCTGTCCATTTCATTGTAATGTTCATGTTTCAATTTCACTGTATTTTCTTGCAGTTTGTCCCATGGATTAAGCATCTTTCAAGAGGGAAAAAGTGGCGGGAAAGACACACTTAAAATGGATGAATCGTTCAAGGTTCGTCTTTTTCACGCCTCTGGTTTTCCGAGCTTTTCCAATATTCAAATTGTTGATCTATTTACTTATTCTTGTTTCAATCAATATAGGATACCAAACCTGAAGCAAAGTCCGGAAACAAGACTGATATTTCTTCAACAAAGACAGATGGCGAAAATGCATCAGTTTCTAAACCCCCGGTGAGTCTTAGACTTGTTATTTATGGTCATTTGATAAAATCAAGAATTGACGTTAAAAAATATGAATCTAAACTCTGATATTACTGCAGAGATTTATAGATTACCCCAAAATGATCTAGTTTTGTAGTTTAAATATGTATTCTCATTCGAGTTACTTAGAAAAAGTGATTTGTTGTTGTAGAGGCGAAAAGTAGTTGAAAATCAAAAGTTGGCAGTGTTTGTAAATAAAACCTAAAATTTGAAACAATTTTTTTTTTTTTTAAAGTAGTTGAAAATCAAACTACCCTTGAAGTTTGGTTCTCCTTAAATTTAAGAGAGTAACCATAACATTCTTATGAATATAAGAGGGTTTTTGAAATGTTTTTTTACTAACGAAGGAGGAAAATATAAGATACAATAAAACCTCGATAATTTAATACTCGATTAATTAATAACCTCACTTAAATAATATTTTTTGTCGGTCCTGACTTGGGAGCAACGTGTTAACTTAGTTTCTTGATGATTTAATGTCTCACTAAATTAATTAATTTTAGAGGTCACATGGCTAAATGTCTCACTAAATCAATAAATTTTAGAGGTCCCAAGGCTATTAATTTATAGAGGTTTTGAAACTTATCCTTTGTTTTCTTTTTCTTTTTTGGTAATTAACCCAGGAAATCCCCGACAATGAATTTGAGAAACGCATAAGGCCCGAAGTCATCCCCGCGAACGAGATCGGCGTCACATTCGCCGATATCGGTGCTCTACACGAGACCAAAGAATCGCTTCAAGAGCTCGTCATGCTCCCTCTCCGAAGGCCCGACCTTTTCAACGGCGGGCTTCTAAAGCCTTGCCGAGGCATATTGCTCTTTGGTCCTCCAGGCACGGGAAAAACGATGCTCGCCAAGGCCATCGCCAACGAGGCAGGGGCGAGCTTCATAAACGTCTCGATGTCGACAATCACTTCGAAATGGTTCGGAGAGGATGAGAAGAACGTCCGCGCCCTCTTCACGCTTGCGGCTAAGGTTTCGCCGACGATTATTTTCGTGGACGAGGTCGACAGTATGCTCGGGCAAAGAACGAGGGTCGGAGAGCATGAGGCTATGCGGAAGATTAAAAATGAGTTTATGACGCATTGGGACGGGCTATTGACAAAGCCTGGGGAACGGATTTTAGTTCTTGCGGCGACGAATAGGCCTTTTGATCTTGATGAAGCGATTATTAGGCGATTCGAGCGCAGGTGTGTTTAAAATATGTTATTACTACCCTTGTAGGTTTTTTTTTTCTTTCTTTCTTTCGTTTTTTTAAAAAATTTTTTTTAAGAAAAGGGTTGATTGCTTGATTACATAAATTACCATTGAGGTTTACTCTAATTTATTTTTTGTAAAAACACAAAAGCTCAAAGCTATCTTTCAAAATTACGAGGCACACTCCTGTCAGACCGCCTAACCTAACCGTATCCCTAAACCTAAATCTTATAATCAATAATATACAAAAAAAAAAAAAAAAAAAAGAAAACGACTTAAATAACTAAAAATCTAAAAAAGAACCTCAGAAAACTGATTTCTTTTTTTCCTGAAAGACTAAATCCCCTAAGAAAATCTAAAAGAGCTAAAAAAACTAGAAGAAAACCCCATAAAAACTGAAACTAAATTTAGGCTCTTCCTGATGGAGGCGACCTCCGACACAAGTTTTTGTCCAAAATAATAAGTATTATTATGTTTTAAAATATTAACAATAATTGTTTTATAACTTTACATGCATTATTGAGCTTCTAATCTTTCGTTGAACAGAATTATGGTCGATCTACCTTCAGTGGAAAACAGAGAACTGATATTGAGAACCCTTTTGTCCAAAGAAAAAGTAGAAGACTTAGATTTTAAAGAACTTGCAATGATGACAGAAGGTTATAGTGGAAGTGATCTAAAGGTTTGTATATTGTTACTTTCTATAAATGTTGTCAAATTAAACATTTAAAAAACGTCCGGCACTGACTTGTGGCAGTAACTATTGAATGCAGAATTTGTGCGTGACAGCAGCTTATCGGCCCGTTCGAGAACTTATACAGCAAGAGAGACAGAAGGATAAGGTATACTTTACATTTCGTACCGTTAGCTGCATTTTTTCAAGGGATAATTACAGAAAGTACCCTTGAGTTTGACCAAATTAAAAAAAAAAAAGCTAAAATTTTCAAAATTACAAAAACACCCCTGAGGTTTGATTCAGTGTTAAAAATAAGGGGCTAGTGTAATATTTGTATAAACGTGGAGGTGGGTTTTGAAATGTATAAAATCTCATAGGTATTTTTGTAAATTTGAAAGTTAGCTGGCGGTTTTTCGTAAATAGGTCAAACCTTGAGGGTACATTTTGTAATTAACCCTTTTTTCAATTTTGTATTCCGTATAACACATCTTTAGTACGAGCTAATGATCACTTTTGTTTGTTTTAGGAAAAGAAGCAGAGAGACGAAGAAGGGCAGAGAGATGAGGAAGCTTCGACTCCCAAAGAAGAAACTAAAGAAGAAAAAGTAATTTCATTAAGGCCCTTGAGTATGGAAGACATGAGGCAGGCAAAGGATCAGGTAAACATGCACGACTCATTTTAGTAATTGTATGAAATTCTAAGTTTTGGAGCAGTACATTTTTTGGGATAGTTACAAAAACTACCCGAGTTTTGAAGTAATTACAAAAAAAAAGGGAGAAGTTTCAAATTACAAAGATAAAGCTTGAGATTTGAAGTGTAATATTTTTATGAATGTAACTGAGGTTTTCGAAATGTTTCACTTATAAAGGGAGAAAATATAAAACAGAAACAAACCTCGGTGTTTTTTGTCAATTTTTTTTGTTTGTTTTTGTAAATACCACAAACCTCAGTTTTTGCAATTATCCTTGCAATTTTTATCCGTTTCTTCGAAAGGCCTTTCACCTTCATTATCCCTAATAAAGTTCGGGTAAATTACGAAAATGACCCCAGACGACAGTCTAACTACAGAAAAGTCTAGTTATATCTTTCAAAATTATGAATAGCCCCTCGATAGCAACAAAATTTTGAACCCACAGACTGAACTAGAACTTGCATCAAACTAAACATGATTACATCTTAAAATGTCCATGCATAACGGCAAATTTTGTAACGGTAAGTTAAAATCCGTGAAGATCTTGAAAATTTAACATATTGTCCTTCAGGTTGCTGCCAGTTTTGCTTCCGAAGGGTCCATAATGGCCGAGCTAAAGCAATGGAACGAACTATACGGAGAAGGAGGTTCGAGAAAGAAACAACAATTATCTTATTTTCTGTAGAGCATCAGACGTTTGCATTTTTTTCCGACACAGTCATCAGTTTATGAATGTTGCAAATGCTTTTAGAAAAATTGAAACTGTTGGGCGAAATTTTTGAACCACGTTCGAAGATGGGTTTGATTCTTCTTATTGGATTTGCATTTTTTCTTGCAATTATTGAAGAGCTTTGGTTCAACCTTCCCAGCAATCAACAAAATGGTATTTTGAAGTATGGTTTGTTTGAGATCCTATAGCGGCTCCATTAGTCAGTTTTTTTGTAAATTTACGTGTAAATTAGGTGCAAACTTTGATCAATTTGTTGTTTCATTTGGCTGTAATATTATAATTCTTTTGGGTGTAATGTTGTTGTAAACGATGAGATTTGTGATAAACATGGTTTTGGGTTTTGAGGTGATTTCAGTAGTTTTTGATTTATTAATCGATAGCACATTTGATATATTTACCAATAGACAACTGTTTATACTATTAAAATCGTGAACCTTTGTTTAGTTAAAAAGTAACACTTTTTTCCGGTGGCGGATCCATAATTTTAAAATTAGGTGTACGAATATTTACCAAGACAAATATAATTTAAGCGAAATTATTGATTAATTTATTATTAAATTATCGAGGTTTTATTTTATATAAAACATTCAAATAAAATGATGATGATGATGATAAAAGTAAGAAGTAACTAGTCACAACTTGCGTGGCTGAAGAAAGGAGTGTTTTTTTGGGTTCAGTGTATTTACCAATGAGAATTTTTTTGTTCCACTCCAAGCGTAAGATTGACTACACATCTCATTAATTTATAAATCGGGTTCTAAATGATTTATTTTTTAAAATAAAAGGTAATTGATTTTTTTTTTCAAAGTTGGGTGTACCCTAATAGATCCGCCACTGCTTTTTGCACCAAGTATTTAATTAAAACAAAAAAATATTAAATGCCTTATGTTTGAAAAAAAAAAAAAAGTACTTCTCGAATAAAATTGACATTCATTGAATCTATTTCAATGATTGTCACCGAGTGTCGGAGACCTAAATTCCAAATCAACAAAGAGTTATAATTGTTGTCATTCAAACAAGACTAATAATAGGCATAGCTAAACTATCTATCCATCTCTGTCGCTACACTTTGACACTATCATTAAATTTTTAAATTCAATAATTATTGATGTATCAAGTCAATGGTAGTTGAAAATCCAACAATAAAAAAATAGGTAGAGTTCAATAAACTGGTATAAGCAAAAAGTGGTTGAAAACTGAATCAAGAAAAATGGATCAACTTATCCAAAAAAACTTTTATTTCATTTACAAAAATATTAAAACCATTTTTCTAATAAAATCAAAACCACCCCCGCTTCCAAATTAAGTAAAGCAGAAAAATAAACAAAAACTGAATTTGCAGACATATAAGTTAATTTTCTTCAAGCTGAGATTTGTCATTTTCATCTAGCTAGACATTATCCTCATCCATTATCAGGGATAATCAATACAATTTCAAAAGAAAATTTGCCCACTCACCATTCCAAGCTAATAAAACGACCATCACTCATAACATCAATTAGAGAAATTATAGCGACAACCACAAAACTCAAAACTGCCTAAAATAACATACTCGTTTTTAACTCCTGAACCCATATGCAACATGGGTTCGATCAAACAACTGAGACACACAAACATAAATATGGAGAAGGGAAAAAAAAGCACAAACTACCACAACAGATCATATCACTGTGAGGAGGAACCTACTAACACCATCAAGGGGGATATATCTAGCCTGGACCGTCTAGAGGAACTTCTTAGCTTTCAAGGGCCCTTTCGGAATTTTACTCAGAACCTTGACATTAAACACGGCATACTGTTTCTTCAGCTCGGCCTCGGCTTTCTCACCAAAAGCATCAATTTGATCCTCGTACTTCTCATAAATCACAGGCACCGAGAGCAGCAACACAAAACCTTTTTTAGGGTAAAAAGAGGAAACAGGAAAATCCAATTAGTTGATGCGAATAATAATATCTATAATTGTAGGGGTAGATTACAGAAAATGCAGCCATCTTTGAAAATTAAATATTTTACAAATCCTTAATTGGGATATTTGTTATGAAAATGCAAAACTCAAGGGTGCGTTTGTAAATACCTCAAGGGGAATTTGTAATTTTGTAAAATAATAGGGTTTTTTTTTTTTGGTAATTAGTTAGATTACAAAGTGGTCGAAACTGCAAGTTACTTACCAATGTAGAACAAGGTCAAGAAGTTGAAGCAACTCCCCAGCACAGAAAGAACCCACAAGCCAGCAATCACCTAAAAATCCAGAATACAAAAATTTTCATCAGCACTGAATTGGATTGAACCACGACAAAACTTAATTAACTCAATATATGCGCAAAAAACTTCAAACATTTCCAGTAATTCAATTATCTATCAACAAAACAATCCCTTGCCTAGCTCTCGAGTAATTTTCATATTAGAATGATAAATTGATGGCATGAACCGACAAATTAAGATTTTCAACAATTGAGTTTCAGAGAAAATTCACATACAGCAAGAAATTTCTTAAGATCTTTCCCAGATGCAATATCACGGAGAGTGGCGAGGGCTCGATTGATTTCAACCCTAAGGGAAGAAGCTACAGCCAGGACAATATCCTCGGGGATAATAACATTTGGGATCTTAGGTGGAGACCTGAGAAGCATAAGAGAAAGTAAGATGCATATGAAATTTTTAAATAGAAAATGAGTTAATGATAGGTTAATCAATACGCATACTTGTTGATAAATGCGGATGCATTTGACCACAGGAAGATGATGGCCAGGCCAAGGATCAGGATATGGCACACAAGCGTTAGCAAGTGATACTCAAGCAATTCAAAGAGCACCCAATTTGCGGTGGCAACACCAAGCACACCAGCAGAAACTTTCTTGTCCCTCCATAGGAAAATATCAGCAGCTGCCAGAAAACTCATCATTGTGAGATGTATGATACAATAATAAAAAGATGTGTAGTACAAGAATTTATTGTAAACCACAAAAAAATATAAAATTAATAATAATAAATTAAAAAAATCAGATCTATATTCCAACGTATTATCCAAATTATGCCCTACATGGTTTATCAAAAATGTGAGATAAAAGGAATATCTGAAAGATGAAATAGATGCACATTTGCAGATACATTCTCAAATAATTAGGCAGATAAAATGAAGCAAAGTAAAACAAATCTAACACACTGGCAATAAACTTTATCATATAACTAAGCAAAACAAATGAAACATAAGTTTTAAAACAAACAAAATAACAGCAGCACTTCAATTTCCACTGCAGATATGCATTTCCAGAAGTACAATCAGTAGAAAACAATAATTTTCCCTTATCATGACCTATACACAACTGCATACATACATATAATAAAGTTCAAAACCCTGCAAAAACAAGATTAATCTTCTCGGCACCAATATAAACACACATCTAAGTCCATCAAAACACAAATACAACATCAAACACCCTTATAAATCCACGAATTATTAAAAAACTATCAAATAATAATAATAATAATCCAGATTAGAATGCCATAAGTTTTTCCACCGCCTAGAACCTTGTGAAAACAAGATCAATCGGTTTCGGCACTAATCTAAACACACTTCCAAGCACATCGAACGCAAGCACAACATCGTCTATCCTTATAAATCTACGAGTAAATAAAAACAATCTAAAAAAAAACAGATTAGAATGCCGTACGTTTTCCACCGCCTAAAACCTTGTGCACCGGTTTTTCACGGCCGAACAGGCGGTAGATCTTGGCCTTCACAGCAGCGGCGGCCGATTTGATGTCGCCGTCGTCGTCGGAGTCCGACGAGGACGAATCAGAGCCGTGGAATTTCTCCGTGATCTTCTCGATCAGAGATTCGGCGGCCGATTCGTGCTTTTCGTGCTCAACGGTTTGATCGGCCATCGTTTTCCAATCGCCGCCTGTGATGACCTTTGTTGATTTATTTATTTTCAGCGCTTTTTCCTCCGATATTTTTGGTTTATACGTTCTCAATGGAAAATTATTGAAAATGGGAGAGTGACATTTTAAAGCAGTGGAATAGGCTCGAGATTCCCGAGCCTGAGGTTCGGGAGCGACCGTTAGTTGACGTTCCCCAATGTGGTATTGAGTAATGAGTCGGATGTTTAACGGCCGTTAAGACTTAGGTTTGCGTTTGGCATGGCACCGGTCAGTTGTAAAGTTGTATAACTTGTAACAAAAGAAAAAGTAAATATATTGTTATTTATTCAAAATTTGAAAGTGCTTCTAAAATATATACATTTTGAAATATTATAATGTACTCCCATCTTTTCAGAAAAAATAGGTATATTTTTCATTTTTGTCTTTTCAGAAAATACAGGTATGTTTTTATTTTAAATTTAGAATACCAAAAAAAAAATTTAAAACACAGCTATTTAGTTTACTTTATTTATTGAAATAATAAAAAATTAAGAATAAAATAATAAAAATAATAAAATTTCACAATTCCAGTTACAATCATTATACATCATATCACATGTTAGTTATTTATGAAAAACTAATATTTTACGGTAAAAAATCAATATATCACATTACAAAAATTAATAAATTATATTATCGGGTGGGTCGGATGACCTAACGGGTCATGACCCGTTAATTTGACCTAATACAAGTGTTTGCCATCATTTTATTTTCTTAAACTCCGTGTTTTTGCCTACACGCCTATATTTTCCGGAAAGAAAGAATATTTTCTAAGTGTTTTTACAATAGTTGAGCATATAAAATTGGGTTGGTTAACGAATTTTAGTCTAATCTCAAGTTGAATATCTAATCATTTCATTTGATTTTTATTTGGCTGATACGGTTAAGTACACAATAGGAGTTTTGCTAAGATATTTTAAGCGACAAGGTCACGTGAGGTGTAATAATTAAAATAAATTCTCCTTATAATTGGATTTTAATCAATAAAGTTAATCACAGATTAGTGAAATTTAGGACAAGATTTTATAGATCTCATCTGTCTAATCGCGGTTTATTAGGGTAGTGCCGTAACGTGGCAGCAGGTGATGGGTGGGGGACCACGGTCATCTCTTGTCGGCCTGTAAACTTGGGCTGTAATCTGCGAAGTCTTTTTGGGCCTTGGGCCTGGTGGTGTTAATATGTGGATATAGGGCTGAAATGCTTGAATGGATTGTTGATTCTCAAAATTAGACAATAGTCCCCCCAGAAGTTAAACATATTTGTTTTTATACAGGGATTTATTATTATTATTATTAAGTCTTCACTCTTGTAATAGACGGATCGTCCGTCGAGTTGGATATTCAAAATACTTTTTTTCCCCCAAAGAATTATTACAGAGCGAATATCGCTATTTTAATATAACCACAGAGAACTCTAGAGATATGAATCATACCTTCGCTAATGTCCTTATTACTGAATTCTGTCCCAACGAAAGTGATTCCCTGATTTACTATCTAAAAATCTCAAACGTAGCCTGCGCAAACAAAGGCGGTAAGACAGAGGATGCAAGCGTTATCCGGAATGATTGGGCGTCAAATCCCAGGGAGCAACCCTGAACAAGCGATGAAAACTACCAAGCTGGAGTAAGGTAGGGCAGAGGAATTTTCGGTGGAGAGGTGAAATGCGTAGTACTGGTCAGAGGTTTTCGAAAACTAATACTTTACTTCAAAAATTAATATATTATAACATCGAGCCAAATAGTCTAATGGATGATAACCCAAAACACGAGTGTTTGCTTTATTAAAAATAAATGGGGTGCAATTCTCACCATATCTATACATGTGGGGTGCAATTCTCACCTTACAAACTAGATTTGTGAGGTTAAGTTAGGCCCTTGATCTTGTGAGGTTAGTTAGGCAAAACTCTAATTCTTTATTTGGTTGGTGATTAAAAAAATTTAAGTATATATTTTCCAGAAATGTTATCCAAACAAAGCCTCGAAATCCATTCTCTTACCAAGCCTAATTGAGCTCTCATGATAAGCTACGAAAATTATGTTTCAAAGAACAAACTCCAACTTCACTAAGTTTTCTATTTATTGTGAAAATGCAATCTCAGCTACACAAGTTTAATTAATCTCAACCCAGTTTAAGATTAATAGAACTCATAAGTCTCCATAGACAAGTTTAAATCTTGAAAACAACAAATAACTGACAATAAAATGAGAAAATAAAAGGAACTAAAGAAAGGAAGTTTGTAATACCTTTTGATTCATGACGTTTGTGGAATAGTAAGATTTTGAAAGAAAGAGAAAACAAAGGCCTCTTGAATGTGAAACCATTTAATATCAACAATTTCCCTTAAATTTGTTGCTACATAGTATTATTCCTTGGGCTTACTTTGTTGTACGCTGTTTAAGTAGCATATAAAAGAGAACATCCTAACGAATATGCACTGTTTTAAAAACCGGATCGGACCGGCCGGTTCAACCGGTTAAACCGGGAACCGGCCATTGACCCGGTCCGATCACACCTATAAAACCGTTTTAGCGGTTAAACCGGTCAAGAACCGGTCAAAACCGGTTAAACCGCTGAAAATCGGTAAAAAACCGGTTGAACCGGTCAAACCGTTTTTTATGTGCAAAATATTGTGTATGATTCAACTAAATTGGCATAATTATATTAATGATCCATGGAACTTAATCAAACGATATGAAAATAAATAAATTATGTTCGGTCAATTTTATTTTTTTATTTTTATCTCTCTTAATAATCTAGACAAATAATTAAGATAGTGATCTATGACTTATATATCACATAACAAAGAATTAATATGTTTAATAGAGTATAAATAAATTAAGCATGTTTATATAATAAATTAATTACTTTTTCCAAATACGAATCAAAATTAATATTTATATTAATACATTACATAATATTTCATACTATATAATTAAGAATATTATATTTTTATTAATACGGTTGGACCGGCGGTTGAACCGGTCCGACCGGTTGAACCGTGAACCGGTGAGGAGACCGGTTCGTTCACCGGTCCGGTTTTTAAAACATTGCGAATATGCACTGAATATTTTAAAATTAAAAAAATAATAAAAAATTAGACTCAGAGTGGACACTACGGTAGGGTAGGAAGCATTTTATGCATTTAAATTTATTTGCGTTCTTTGCAATTTCTTTTTAATTACTAGGAAAACAATGGCCGTGCAACGCACGGCCGGGCCCACTAAAAAATTTGATATTTATTAGATGAATGGTAATCTTAATTAAGAAAGCGATAAAAAAAACTTTAAGTTAACACTTTTGTTCAGAATAAATGATATTAATTGAGCACATAACATAAACATAACTTATTAATAACATATATATAATTTCATCCATTCAATAATTACAAATTTATTCTAATAAAGTCTTATTTGTTAATAACAAACTTGTAACATAGTTTTAAAAAAAATAATAATTCTTTGTCCTGGAGTTCTTGCAACATCTAGAGGACATGATAGGAGCTGCAAGGCTATCAATTTTGCTCGGAAGATACTTTATACACTCAACTCATTTTCTACCCCCATTTAAATTCTTCTTATAGGCTTGCACTGAATTAACAAAAGCAACACCAACCTCGAAATATATATATCTCAGAATTGCAGTATCAAAAAAAAAAAAAAACTTGATGCAGCAAATTGCAGAAAAACCGAGGCCAATCCATAACATGCATTGTCTGCCAAGTATTTCCCAAATATATTGTATCCCTCCTGGCACACAATACTCAAAATGTTTCAAAAAGATTTTTTTTACACCCACACGTGGCCTTAATCCCCTAGAACAAATGAGAAAGGACAACCAATGCTAAACTGACATCAGTTCATCTTGATAATCTCAAGTATCCTTCCTGCATGATCCGGCAACATAAATATTTATTTTCAAAATAAAGTAGAGATAATTACAAAGACTATCCCTCAAGGATAGTTTTGTTTAGTTAACACTTACAGGTATCTAGAGCTCATGTAATTAATTAAATATTGACAAATTACTTTTGCATATAGAGATAAGATCGATAGCAATATGCATAATCACAAATAATCCTTATCAACTTACAAAAATTGTTCAAAAGAAATATGAAACTCAAGTAAAATTGCTGGAAAAGAAATCAAGAAAAACCTTGATAAACAATGTGATGGTTATGCGGACTATACAATTCGATGGCGCCACCTCATTTCCGAGGACAGCTCAACAGTCTCCAGCATGGGCGAATATCATTGTTCTGCAGAGTGCAGAGTAAGTGTGAAAGCATGATCACATCAAAACTCTACTCTCGTGACATAAAAAATAAAAATATATGTTATTCAACTCTATTATGAAAATATTTTTATTAATTTTTTTTTAAACTCTGTAATCTCTTTCTTTCTTTCTAATCAACAAGGCAAGAGCAAATTGATAATAGAAAAATATAAGATATGTTAATTTTATATCCTGCAAATATTGTTCTCCATTTAATTTATTTTGTTGTCTTCCAAGCAAAAGTAAAATTTTATAACACCTCCAATTTCACTTCAGTTTAGTACCACGTTAAAGATTCCAACCACAATCCAGTATTTGCAAAGGCTATTATTTGCAATGCATGATCGAATCATCGGAGATAAAGAAAATTTAAAAAAAATTATTATATAATAATAAATAAATTGTCCAAAAACATTAGCTGCTTCAATTTGAATCGTCACAACAATGCGACAAAAAATGAGTTACACGAAATGAAAGAAGAAGCAAAACTTATCAACTTTTGATCACGATCAAATCACAAGAGAACCACTCATTTTGTTTCCTACAAGCATTTTCAATGTTGTTCCAAACAAAAAGTAAATTAGGGAAACTAAAAAAACTGAATAAATAATGAAATTACAAAAACTATGACAACAAATAAAACTGCATATAATTACTAAATCACCATTCTTGGAGCTCACAAAATTAAGGTAATTATGTATGCGATTAAGTTCATTATAATGTATTTTCTTAAATTAAAAAAATAAATAATAAATCATTTTGAAGTAGGACCTCATCGATGCTAACATTGTAAATTAGTATAGAAGCATCTTACATGCCGTTCACAATTACATTATAGAGGCACTGGGCAAAAAACGCTGATTATGAACAAGCTATGGGGCGCACCGAAAGTTGTTGCTCTCAAAACTCCTGGATTCAGTGAAAGAAAGTGTCAGTATATTGATGACATTGCGATTTTGACCCTATGCAATCAAAAAAATAAATCATCCTTCTATACTAAATGACTATTGCTTCTAAGCGCACCTTTAATGGCTTCTACATGCATAAAAATTACAAACATTGCATAACATCGTACTTTCTCAACTAACTCAAGTTAAAGGATATTTAATCTTACGAAAAAAAATGCAACACACTTGTAAAAGAAAGACAAAAATTGACGGAAAAATAATAATTGGATTTAATTTCCCAAACAGTTGGGATTAAAGGAATTTTTACCTTGGTACGAAAAGAGTGCAAAAAATCCAAAAATGAATTGAATCCTTTCACTTCATTGTCACCATAACAATACAATACCATAAAAAAAAAAGTTCCAAACTTCTTTAAACAAAATAAATTTAAAACCGATAATAGAGCTTATGTTTTCTATGGCACCTTATCAGCTTTTTCGCGAACATCTTGCTATTGATACCCAATCCCTGTGCATCGACATAAACAACCATAAATTTCACAAAATAAAATTACCCAAAAAAGGGGAAAAACAACAAACTAACATTCTGGTATATTTAAAAGTGCTTGTGACCTTCAAGAGCCTCTTTGTGATGCGCTCAAAGTGAATGTGGCAGTATTCATGACTCAAAATATATGTAAAATTAGTCTCATCTCCTCGCGACTATACAGATTTTAATTATATTAGAAAACAAAACACACAAGATATGGACGCAAATAATTTCTCTTGAGGGTTTCATGAAGCTAGACCATAAGCATAACTTGATTAACAACAGAATTTGGGTTTCTTAAGTTTCCTAAGGGGGAGGGTTAAGCTAAAATTAAAAATAATAATAATAAAGAAGTAAAGAAAGAAAGAAGGAAATAAAAAAGAATAAGAAACCTAAACACAAAAATCAACCATCAAATACTAATAGCCCCATTTTTTGCCTGATTATTTATATATTTAGAAAAGTCATGAGATATAATTGTAAAATATAATAATGATTTTGGGTTTGTACCAACTGAACAAAATATTAATCTTGTTAATCAATCATTAATCCTAAAAAAATGTTGTCAAATCTTTATCACTCAAGTGCTCATTTGATATATCTACGGAAACCCTTCAAGAAAATAAAGAAAAAATGAAAAATAAAAAAGTAAATAAAAACGCTTGGTGCAAACCCAAAATCATTCTTATATTTTACAATTATATCCCATGACTTTTCTAAATATATAAATAATCAAGCAAAAAATGGGGCTATTAGTAATATTTATATACATTGAAGGGTGTAATTACACAATATTAGATATTAGCAAACTGCGTCATGTCAACTAACCGTTGGGGCATAATCTAATAGAAAATTAAATATCTTGGTGCAAAGCTTTTATGCTTGTTCCTAGTCTTTCAATTTCAACTAACCTTTAGGGATTCCATTCCTCCTTGCTAAAAGAAGGGTTGTATTCAATACATTAGGCATGTATTGGAAATTCTTTATATTAGCACGAGAAACATGCATGCATCATTTAACTATTTCAGTAATCCAAAATCATAGAAAATACTCACCTTCTAATCTCTTCGAATCTCTCACATATTAACCAGTTTTAAACAGCGCATTCCATTCTTTCTTCATACCAGTTGACTTGATTTTTTTCATATCCCAAGATTCCTTATCCTGAAGCACAAAATAGCAATCTTGAAATATTATCTATCCCCGGCTAATCAAGATCTAAAATAGGATTAACTAAGGGGTTTAGCAATCGTGATATATACCATGCGCTCGTCTCGAGAATCAAAACCTTTCTCCTCACCATTCCATTCAACTAACTGACACAAGATGACATTCGATTATATATTTATTTGGGGAAAAATCATAGTTATCACAAAAAAAAAAAAATCTATTCATCATTTCTTAGATTCGATCACTATTTTACTAAAAACACCACCAGGTCAATTAAATCATCATTGTATTTTCATCTTTTGTCCAATTACACTCTCAAAACTCATTCTAATTTCTCAAACAAAATTTTCACACTTTTCTCTCCAATAATAGAAAAAAGCAGAACAAAACATCAAGAACCAAACAGTCACACTATTAAATAATAATTTCAGGGCTTCTCTAGATGTTTAATATAAAAAAATGTACTTCTGGACGAAATGAAAGACCAAAGATAAATTGGAAAAAGAGAAAAAAATGTGTATATAAAGAAAGAGTCAACTCAAATAAAAATCATTTGAAACAGTGATGACCATTATCTACATAAACATGACACGCCAATGATATCTAATATATATCCCAAACAAATGCCCATGTCTTTGTTTGTCAACCAGATATCATAAATGGCATTCCAAATAATTAACAAAACAAGTTATTACCCCGTTAAAGCTCCAGGAGAGGGCAACCACATTTTCACCTAAATGTACCGGCAAATCATCCCTGCAAAATAACCACACATATATTTATCACTAAAACAAAAGCAATAGCTAAAGCAAAAATTAACCCGTTTGAATAATCTCCCTGAAAAACCTAAAATAATCTGGGAATAAAAACACATGATATAAAAATAAAGTATTAAATCCATGGGTCCAAATAGGAAAACATATTACAGACAAATAAAAAAAGACACATATTGGAAAATATCAAAAACACATGCATGCAAAAAAAATTAACCAGAATATTAAATTAATAATAATAACAAAAAAAGAAAATTGAAATGGCACAGGTATTAACTGTTAAATAAATAAAAAATTTACCAGACAACCATGGCGTGGGAACTGAACTACCACGAGAAAAGGCTCGGGAAGTTCCAGGCATCGATTTAAAGAAGACGCCATCAATTCATCGCATTGTTCTTAACACCACCGTCTGAAACCTGTGTTTGGAAAAAAACAAATCGAAAAGGGTTACAGATTCTTCGATGGGGTTTTTTGTGAACAAATCGAAAAGGGTTCCAAATTCTTTGATGGGATTTCTTGCAAACAAATAGAAAATGGTTATGAATTACTTATCGATTCTTTAATTGGAATGGTTAGCCGTTGTCAAACAAAAAATCAACATTTTTCAAAAATTAAATCTCAAAGAAATTAAAACCACGCGCACACACTAACCCGAACACTTATAAATGCAGAATTCAATAATCGAAAATGAAATTCATCTTCAAATTTAAGAAATTAAGAAAATCGTACCTTCATGTTAGAAGCAATTTGCAATTTTCTTTGTCGAGCTTTCTCCATTTTGTTGCCGCTCCTCCTGGACTAAATTGCCACCAACCGGCATACCTAAAATAAGCAGGCCAACATTCATCGCGAGCACCACCTGGGTAGGGATATGTCTGGAAAAGGAGAGAACAAGGCGAGGAGAGTCTCGACGACTGAATGTTGATGGTGATGGGACGATGAAAAGAATGTGATGAAATCAACATCATAAGATGTGTATTCTAAGAATATGAAACGTCCATCAGAGCCTGAAAATTATTGGAAATATTACTTGAAAATCCAACACAAAAAATATTTTATTATTACGAAAGCATTAATTCGAAAAACAAATCACCAGTACATATATTATGAAGATTGAATGAGCTGAGTTCATCAGAAAATTTACAAACATCAACATGAATATATTGCCAGACTAAATAAGCACACGATCAATATGAAATCACACATACAAAGAAAAAAGGCGCAACAAAAATGTCTGTGAATTTATCGGTAAACGAAGCAACAAATCAAAAAAAAAATAGAAAAAATATGACTCACCATCTGAAAACCCAAGTCGTAGCCATGGGTCGACTGAATTTCCCGACCGAATGAGCGCACCATCTAAAAGCCCAAGTCGTAAAACTCAATAAGCATAACAACTGAGTTATTCATACAATAAAATCACACCATCACATTATCATTTTTTTATTCCGACAGTAAAACCAACAACAACATACAGGGTAAAGATTTTTTTTTACAAAAGTAATTTTTATCCTCTCTTTCATCGTCACCAACGCCAGCATATTTTTCCAAAACCCGACTGCCAATTTTTCCCCAAAACCAGAACCACCACTGATCTTCGCCGTCACCCATGATCACAGCCCTCCTCAGCCAAAACCCCCGAACCAAACCGGGCAATCACCATCACTGAAAATTTATTCTCGAAGTCGCAGCAACCCATCACCGCCGTTTTAGCCAAACCCGCGGACCGAATCAAAAGGCCGGAATTGCCATCGCATCACCCCGTCTGTCACCCGCCACCGAAAATCGCAGCACCATTTACAGCCATACAGGGCTGGCAGAAACAGTCAGCCCATCTCAACCATCGTCATCCACTCCCGGAACCGCTGCCGTCGAATCCAATTAGCCTAGCGCCGCGCCGTTGTTCAGTCTCTGCACAGCCGCCGCACGGAGACGCCGAACCAGAGAAGCCTCCTCGCCACAGTTTCGCGTCGTCACCACCCCGTTAATTACCAAAAAATCAGGACACAGTTTCGCGTCGTCACCACCCCGTTAATTACCGAAAAATCAGGACTGAGCCTTTCGAGCCGGAGCCTACCCTCGCCGCCGCTGTCCGTCGCAGTGAAGAAGAGGCTGCCATACCTGCCGCCGCTGAGAGTTGCCGCCATGCTTTTGCCACTGCCGAATGCTGCCGCCGTCGTTGATGATCCGGAGAGGAGAGTTTGCCGGCCGATCGATTTTGAAATTGGAAGAAAGAAATTAAAAAAAGGGACAGGCGGCGAATAAGAGAGAACAAAATGACTTCATTTAGGGTTTCTAGCTTTTAGAAGAACAATAATTGAGATGAGTAAAGATAGGGTTTGGCTTTGAGAGAGAAAAGCGGTGGTTTGGTATGGTTTGGTATTCCTTTTGGTTTTACTTTTCTTGTTGAGGTTGAATTTTAGCTGCCGAAGTGCCAAACATAACAACAGCCACGTGTCGAAATTTTAAGCCATCACAAAAAAGGAAAAAGGAGAATAAGGAAGCCGAGTTCTCGCCGGGAAGGAAAAAAGCTGTGCAAAAATTATAACAAAACAAGACCGAAAATTAGAGGAAAAAAAAAGTCTTGATTGACACGTGTCAGCAGTTGGAGTTGCAACAAAACCTCCCTTCTCTTTTTATTATATATGAGGGATATACGAAAAAAATTGTTAAAGTCTCTATTGAACTCTTGTGTTTAATTTGCAAGTATGATCCATTTCTAACTGGGCTAAACAAAGTTGGGCCAAGACTGCCTAAGCACATTGTAGACCATTTTTTATTTTTTACATTCTTGATCTAGTTTGTATGAATGAACTCTTTTTCAATATTTAAATTGCAAAACAAATTCTTCACAATATAATCCACCGGAGAACTTCATTTATATGCAATTCAAACTAATTTGTTTCTTTCTTTTTAATTCAATTATTGTCTAAAAAGATTACTCTACCCTTCCAACACAAATTTATTTGTTTATCTTAGGAAAGAAAAATAAAAACTTTCATCTGCTCGTTGTTGCGCACCGATCGTTACCACCGGAGGCTTGCAAAATGAAAACTTGCATCTGAACGTTGTTGCGAACACTTTTGGCATAAAAATCCATTTATGAAATGAATTTTTGGAAAAGTACAATTTAACAAAAAACTCTATTTATGAAATGGACTTTTGAAAAAGTACAATTTACAAAAAATACTTGTAAAAATGTGAAATGTTTGTTAAAAATAATTTCAAAAACCCATTTAATAAAAATATAGGAAATAAACTCAAAAGTCATATATTTAAAAAAATTCATTTTAAAATGGGTTTCCAAACAAGCACTATATATTTAAGTATTAGAATCACAAAATTTCAAGATTAATAATTTAACTGAAGGTGTAGTAATTTTGTAAATTCGGAAGGCTTGGTACCGTTAGAATGAGTACTAATTTATAATGAATGTCGTGTGTGAAAGGAAATGACAATTATATTGTACACTAGCATAAAACCCGTTTATTACACACAGGTTGATCAAATAAGAAAAATAATCTCCTATATATATTTAATGTAAAATCTACTTATCATATACTTCTTCGTTTTCTTAACAAGTATCGTTTTAGAGTTTTTGTTCAAAATTAAGGAATATAATATTTAATTAATACATCCTCAATCAATTAATAATATCCTCGTTTTAATTACTTCCATTCTTTCCCTTTAGTTATTCTATATTACCATAAACTTGTTTATATTTCTTAAAATAAACGGGAATAAAACTGGAATAAAGTGATAAAATGTTCTAAAACGACACTTAATTTGTAATAAAATTGAGTGTCTAAAACGACACTTATTTTAAACGGAGGGAGTATATCTTTTTTTCATACTTCGTTAGTTTAGGAAAAACTTATGGTGTTTCGGTGTCATTCGAGCCTAATATTTACTTAATTTAATATTTTCTTTTTATTATATTTTACCTAAGTTAATATTTTCCTAATATTATATTTTGACTCATTCAATATTTTTATTTTATTACATGTTACCTAATTTAATATTTTCTTTAACATGTTTTGACTAATTCAATACCTTACTTTCCATTTTTTGTATCCCGCATACTTGTGTAAATAGAGGATTGATGAAGAGGCCATACAGGCACTCAATCACATTTGCTAGTATTCTTACCTTCTCAGCCATTTTTGGAAATTAATCTTTTTCCTCTTTCGATCCAATGGCCAACAATGATATCCCACCATACACCTCTTCCGCTGCCCCTCCACCAACTTCAGCCTCGAGTTTTCACCTGACTCAGTAAGTTCCGAACATTCGTAACCAAATCCCTCTTATCCTTGATCTACAAAAAGTTCAATATCACACTTGGGCCGAGCTTTTCCAAATCACCGCTCGCGCTCACAACATGATCGATCACATTGATGGGTCCCCGCGTTCGGACGATATCTCCGACACCAAATGGCGTCAATTGGACGCCATTGTTCTAAGTTGGATCTATGACACAAGCAGTGAGGACCTTCTCTTCACCGTCATCAAAGTCGGCTCCACCGCTCGAGAGGCTTGGCTCCGTGTCAAGGGCATCTTCCATGACAACCACACCGCTCGCGCCGCCGATCTCGAGAGTTGCTTCATCAATGCTCGACTTTCCTCATTTCCCTCCGTCTCCGCCTACTGCCAACATCTCAAATCATTGTCCGATCAACTCAGAGACGTCGAGAGTGCCGTCAGCGAGCAACGCCTAGTCCTCCAACTCATCGATGGCATGTCTACACAATACGACACCATCGGTAGCATCATCATTCAGACAACACCGCTACCCTCCTTCTCAGTTTCTTGTAGCATGCTCACACGGGAAGAATCACGTTGATCTCATCAATCGGGAGGGACTCACGCCCTCGTCGCTGCTGGATCATCATTGAGTGCTACCAAATCATCAACGCCAAACACCTCCCATCGCAAATCCAACAGCCATGGCCGTGGGCGCGGCCCCCGGTACACCAACCACAACGGTAACGCAAAAAAAAACAAGTCGACGCTGCTATCCTTCAATCGTAGCAGCTAATAGGGCACTACTACACACCCGCAGTGGTTCGCCGTGCCCCAACAAGGCTACTATTGGCCGCTGGGTTTGACCCCACCACCATGCCCATATCCCACCGGCCCAACGCAGCGCCTCTACGCTACACCAAGGCCACCACCAACCGCTGGACAGGCATTCTTAAGCCCTCAGCAGTACCCGGCTGACACCTCCTACGCTTTCATCACCATGTCACTCCAACAACCCTCTGACACATGGTACATGGATACCGTGCGTCTTCCCATATGACCGCGAAGTCAGGTAACCTTCGTACCTATTTTAATTCCAACACTTTATCTCCTGTTTATGTAAGAAATGGTAATACTATTCCAATTATTGGTAAAGGTTCTGTAAACCTAAACACATCCCCACCCTACTCTCTCCACAATTACCTACACACTCCCAACATCGTCAAAAACCTCGTTTCTGTTCAAAAATTTATTGTTGATAATTGTTAGTGTGGAATTTGACCATGTTGGCTTTTCTGTGAAGGACCTCCAAACGGGGAAAACCAAAATGAGATGTAATAGCCTTGGGGATTTGTACCTTATCACCTCCACGAAGTTGCCGAACTCTGCCCTCGCCGCTTCCCAACCTCCACCTTAGCACGATCGACTAGGTCATCCGGGCGATCATGTCTTCGATATTCTCAAGCGCCGTCATTTTAATTTCAATAAAGCCTCATGTTCAGCCATTTGCTCTTCTTGTTAGATTCCTAAACATAAGAGACTACCGTTTTCACATTCTGTATATGTTACTGGCGCGCCCTTGTTTTAGATAAAAGCAAATATTGTATAATTGTTCGATTTTCCACAATTTTTTCCATCCCCGCCTGCCCGGCATAGTTCGAGATGTTGGCCCAGTCATAGACCTTTGGATATTATTCACATTGATATTTGGACTTACCCGATAGCTAGCACTAGTGGTTACAAATATTATCTAAATTTTTGGATGACTTCTCTAATTTTGTTTGGATTTTTTTCCCTTAAACACAAATCTGGAACCTACACTAAATTCATGCTTTCATACCATGGTTCAAACTCAATTTAGTATAAATATCAAAACTTTTCAATGTGACATGGGTGGTGAATTTAATAATCAATATTTTCATCGCCTTTGTGATCAAAAACGGAATGTTAATGCATTTTGCTTGCCCACAAACTTCTCCACAAAATGAGAAAGCCGAGAGAGCTCTTCGCACCCCTAACGACATTACCCGTACCTTACTCACACATGCCTCCCTTCCCCCTCGTTTCTGGGTTGAAGCATTATGTATGGCCACTTACCTTCATAATATTCTGTCATGTAAAGCCATACGAAACAACACACCCAACTTCATCCTATACCGTCGGGAACCCACATAGTCACACCTTCGGAATTTTGGGTGCCTATGTTATCCAAACACGTATGCCACAACCCCCCACAAATTGGCTCCTCGGAGTCCCATGCCTTAACCTTGGCCCTTCCTCCGACCACTGTGGCTACCGTTGCTTAGTTCTCGGGTCTCATAAAGTAATTATCTCTCGCCATGTTGTATTTAACGAGAAAAAAAATTCCTTTTGCCACAAATTCAGTACCTGATTCTCAACCCCACAAAGAGATCCTTTCGTCCGATCCCTCGCCTTTCCTCCTTGACTTTCTCCACCAAATTAACCCGCAGACCAACACATCGACGCCCACGTCGATGACCTCTCTGTCCAGCTTGTCGATACCCCATTGATCGATGCCCACATCGACCATCTCTCTTCCATCGACATACGTCGATCGACCATTGACGCAATCCCTCATAACATCCCAACACCCCCGGCCCCATCGCCACTGCCTCGTCATTCCATGACAACCCATCATCAAGCCTGGATTATTAAGCCCAGCCCTCGTTATAATCTTTTGGTCTCATCCCCCACCATCTCACCTCTCCCCAACTCTCCTATCTGTGCCCTGCAGGACCCTAACTGACAAGCCGCCATGAATGATGAATTTAGTGCTCTTATTAAAAATGGTACTTGGGACTTGGTTCCGAGGCCAACAAATGCTAACATTATTTTTTGTATGTGGTTATTTAAGCAAAAGTACAGGTCCGATGGCACGTTGAAAAGGCACAAGGCTCGCCTCATTGTTAACGGCAAATCCCAACAGGAAGGCATCGACTATGATGAGACTTTCAGTCCTGTAGTGAAACCGGCCACAATCCATGTTGTTCTAAGCATAGCTCTCTCACGGTCTTGGCCTATTGACCAATTTGATGTCAAGAATGCTTTCCTACATGGTTCTCTCCAAGAAATGGTTTATATGGATCAACCTCCGGGTTTCTACGACAAACAACGACCTAATCATGTTTGTCTACTTTGAAAGTCTCTCTACGGCTTGAAGAAAGCCCCACGGGCTTGGTACCATAGGTTTGCCTCATATATTTATAGAAATGGGTTCAGTGGAAGTCAGAGTGACCACTCATTATTCATCTACAGCTCCCAGGGCGAGACTGCCTTCTTGCTCTTGTATGTTGACGACATTATCCTCACCGCATCCACTACACCCTTTCTTAGACGGCTTACTCTCATGCAAGGCAAAGAGTTTGCCATGACCGA
The DNA here is from genome assembly GCA_014905375.1 of Phtheirospermum japonicum. Taxonomy (NCBI): domain Eukaryota; kingdom Viridiplantae; phylum Streptophyta; class Magnoliopsida; order Lamiales; family Orobanchaceae; genus Phtheirospermum; species Phtheirospermum japonicum. Next base: position 942,520 of record BMAC01000241.1, read on the forward strand.
TCTCGGGCCGTAGAACTATTTTCTTAGCATCTCAGTCATCAGAAATGAATTCGGTTTATTTTTATCTCAACAAAAGTATGCCAAGGAGATTATTGATTTCGCCAAGATGTCGACTTGCAAACCAGCCGCCACCCCTGTCGACACCAAGTCCAAACTTGCCGTTGGGGTAGGACTTCCAATCTCTGATCCGTCTACTTACCATCGCCTTGTCGGTGCACTCCAGTATCTCACTTTCACGCGACCTGACATTGCTTACACCGTCAACAGATTTTCCTCTTCATTCATGATCCGCGAGAGCCACACTTCCAAGCTCTCAAACGAACTATCCGGTACATCCATGGCACACTTGATCTCGACTTCAGCTCCAGCCGTCCACCGTCTCTGCTCTCACAACCCACAACCCACTATCTCACGATCTAGCGTAGAAACCGAATATCGAGGTGTGGCCAATGCCATTACCGAGACTTGTTGGTTACGTAACTTACTCGTTGAACTATGTGTTCCTCTTCAACGATCACCATTGTCTACTGTGACAAAGTCTCCACCGTTTACCTCTCGTCTAATCCGGTGCAATATCAGTGCACTAAGCATGTCACAAGTACGAGTTCTTCATGTGCCGTCGACTCATCAGTATGCCGACATCTTCACTAAAGGCCTTCCGTCTCCTCTATTTTTGGACTTTTGGTCTAGTCTTTGCATCCGTCAAGCTCCCGCTTCGACTACGGGGGAGTGTTAGAGATCTCATTTATTAAAGATATTATTTGAAAATCTTTTTTATTTAAAATGTAGAATTATTACGATACAACTGTTACGATTCTGATACGACCGTTACGGAATCATAACGATTGTTTCCATTTTTGTATCTCGTATACTTGTATAAATGGAGGATTGGTGAAGAGGCTATACGGGCACTCAATTATATTTGCTAGCATTCTTACCTTCTTACACATTGTACCCCTAAACCCTAATCTTGTTTCTATAAATAAGAAGTTATAGCCCTCATAATAAGATCACTCATTATCATTTTATCCTCTCATATTCCTCTCTTCTATCTATTTCACAACAAAAAGAAAATTAATAAGGTTGTGCACTCACACACAGACGCAGAGAAAATAGAGAATATGTATAATCCACGTGGAAGCATAGAATTCAAGTTGTACATTGAATTAGTAATATAGAGGATATCAAAATAGAAATATTGTAATATCTTAATTTTGAATAAGAAACTAAAAATAAATGGAGATCGGAGAAGAAAAATATAACAACTTGATTTGCAAATTATTGCGTCTGGGTAAAAAAAAATGGGGCATTGACCATATACTCCTATAGGTAAATATATCATCCCAAATAATCTATTAGTATTTTAACTTACCATCTAATCCAAAATAATACATAAGATTACTAATTTAACCTTATTAACCAATTTATACTTATTTTATCCTTATTCATACTACTCACCATTCAAACAAAATCCATACTATTCCATATTTATTTCATACTACCCACTATTCAACCAAAAATCTATACTACTTCATATTAATTTGGGAAAAAAACTTTTTGCCCCTCAGACTATGTCGATTTTTACAGTTTGCAACTTACCTGCCGAAACCAGAATTTTGGTGGTTTTGGATACCAAATCCGGTTTGTTAAGAATTTTTTGGTAATTTTCAACTGATAAATTCCAAGAAAAAATTAATGGACTAATTTTGGCTAATTTTTACACACAAAAAAAAAAAAAAAGAAAGAAAAAAAAAAGTAAAAATATTATTACTATTTTTCTCATGAAAATCTCCAAGAAAAATCCTCAATGGCACCCATATTCTCTGCAAATCTCCATTTCTTACAGCCACCTCTAGACTTGAACTCCACAATCACAAATATTTTGAGATCTTCAACTACAGTTGCTGTGAATTGTATCTATGACAACCAGCCATTTGCAAATTACTAGAGAGAGAGGGAGAGATAGAGAGAGAAAGAGTGTTTTTTGTGGTATAGGATAGGAATATATCTAATCTATGCAACCGAGGAAGAAGAAGCCATCGGTTGTCGTCCAACAGATAAATATCGGATTCGAATCCTGTGGTGGTTGTGAATGTTGCTCTTGCGCTTGTTTTTATTATGATTATTATGAGCTTGTGTGATGATAATCTGTGCTGCGCTTGTAATCTCAACCGCTTGATCGCGGGCCTATTGCTTTTCCTCTTCTATCATTCATCCCAAATGACTTCTAATTTTCCGGTTCCTATACACCCATAAAAAAAATCTCTCCTTTTTTAATTTTCTTTTACTGTTCGCTGAGATCAGATTTGGTTTTCATTGCTTTTCGTTGCCGAATCTTGTGTCGTCTCAAGTTTAAGTGGAAATTAGAGAGAGAGAGATATTTCTAGTTGTCGGTTGATGGAACTCAAATACAACGGTGATTCGCCATCCGGCGAGTTTCTTGATGGTTAGCTTTGAATTAATATTTCAACATAAATAACTTGCCCATTGATGTAAGAAGCCGCCGGAGACACAGAAATGGAACCAGTGATGATACTTCATCAGGTTCCGCCACCCGGCCCAGCTATGTTCGGCCCATTATCGGCCCAAATATTTGTTGTATTGATGGATCTATGTCATCCTGCCCACAAAATAAATAAATAACAATCAGGACACAACAAATACATACCATTATATGTTTAATTAATTCAGACTAGTATTATACCCGTGCGTTGCACGATAATTTTTTATTTTATTTTATCTAAAATAAAAATAATTATTTTAAATGTATTAAAATATTTAAATAAATAATTTTATATATYTATACTTAAGTTATGTATATCTGTGTTTGTGTGTGTGTATTTCGATAAGAACCATCACCGGTCTCACACCAGAGATGGTTTTACCATAACCGCTCCCTATATATAAATAATCTAAATATTAATTAAAGATTGAATAGTATTCAAAATGATATAACCTGATTCATAAAAGGATTTTTATTATACAAGATGTACTTTACAAAGTATGAAGAATTTCTTTATACCCAACATTTATAGTTTTGTTACGATCAATATGTTTAAACCCTTGTGATTGTTCACCCTTGATATAGCAACGTATAACTGACCATGATTAAAAACTGACTTCTTCAGGAAAAGCCCAACATGAGAGAGAGAGAGAGATTGTAATTGAATTTTGTTGATTATCATAGCATATGACACAATCAGAGGAAATTTTCATCATTAGGACTTAAAAGGCAACCTCGGATTGGATGGTGTGACAGTCATTCTAGGGATTAACAACAATTCACCTACATTGCTTCCTTGATAAATGTTAAACTATACGGTATGATCGTCAAGTCAACAACAAATATTACACAACGCAAGGGAATGATCGATATTTCTCAATAACATGAGTGGAATTTCAATTTTTAGTTTTAACTCATAGTTCGGGATCCATAACATTTAATGGTATTTAGAAATTCTGATGAGTAGAAGTCCTAAAATATGTCAATGCTTGAGTCGGATTTGTATGTATTATCAGACCTAAGATATACTTTACATTCTCCATCATTTTATGACATCATATATTTATTAATCAAATCGACGACATCAAGTGTGGGGAAAGAATAGCACGATCCTCCAAATAAGTGAAGCATTCAGTAGTTTTTCCAAATTGTGGATATGTACTCGCCACAATTGACGAAACATGGTCAACATCATCTTTCAATAATAGATACCATCATTTGGTCCTCCAACTATTACATCTCTTATACTATTTATCGAGTTGAAAATATTCTTTAACTTGACAATTGGGATCTGAATTGTGACTTTGCAGCAACACATTCTTGGTCTACTTCGAAACTATGTAATGAGTCCATAAATGCGAAGATTGATCACTGTGTGAATTATGTCTGGTCTAGTGCCTTTTGGAACAATCGGTAAAATTTGATGAAAATTTTCACTAAGAATTATTATTTTATTACCAAATGGAAGCTGCGTATTATAATTATTTTGCGATCTCATCACGTCTTTCAATATTTTGTCCAAATTTCCAAAATAATGTCTATACATCATTGGAGTTTCGTCCCAAATAATGACATGCGCATCATTCATTGATTTTGCAAATGGAGTACCAGTAATGATCAAAATCTTGGTGAATATTAAAAGTAACCCTAAATCTGGAATATCCAGTTCTTCCTTTTGAAATAAGAAGAGAAGTTATGTCGTTAGATATTACATTAAGAACAATTTCACTATTAGATTTAACAGTTGTAGAAAGCATCATCTGTATTTATAGATGAGAAATACACCGTTCTTGGTTAAATGTACTGCATCCATGACTTTATCAATTTTGGCGGAATATAGTAAATTCGTATTAATGAAAACAAATATAACTTTCTAGGTGTCCATTCTTTTATTTTATTTTTAGTACTAAAAAAGTTTTTTGAAAACTCAACATAAGGCAACTCCGTGCTTCCCGGTTTTTCTTAATTGCCTCGAATTACGTTTCATTGTGTTCACTTATCATTATCATTATACAATACATTGTGCTCTTTTGGAAGATGAAAACTTAAACACATGGTAGTTGGAGTTTTCTACTGGATTTTATAAACTAATATTCTTCACGGCGCTTCCCATGGAGAAATGTAATGATAATCATAATACATGTTGATCTCATTAATTTTTTTATCCTCTACATCCCCACATTTGTTCTAATAGAATGTTATAGTGAACCTATAGTTACATTTATTGATATATTTAAATAAATACTTGATAGATCTAAATCGGTCACACTACTTAACATTTAAATGATCTACACAATTCAGTAATAGATAAGAATTATGGGAAACGACCCTCTGAAGAACCGCTAGTAAATGTCGCGGGCAAGACAACATGAGTACCAACACTTGAGCCATCTGTTTCATCTCGTAACACTACATCAACAATCCCACTGTACTTCTCACCTCATATTTCTTTTGATGAATTCAGACGTAGCACAATTTTGAAGATTTAATAATCGTATATGCATCAATTATAAATTGTTGTGGGAGTCATCGACTATATAGAATAGTGAGTACCTCCGTGTCTCTTTTATGCAATTGGTGAGAAAAGAACTCCATCTGGCTCACATATTATTTACCCTTGCCTTTAAGTTTTTGAGGTTCAGAAAAAGATATATCTTCCATTTGGTTGTCTTCACCACATGGAAATAGTAATGGATAGTGTAGTGCAAAGTACGAAGGATGCAACTCGTTGATACGTTTCAAATTATCAGATCTCTTTCTACTGCAATTCTCTTGCTACCACTTTGTGGATCAATATCACCAACAACTAACAAATAATTAATTGATCTTTTTACGAATCTATTATAGTGAATGCCACATTGTTCATTCCACTCGATGCTGGTTTTGCACTTGTATTGTTTTGCATGATTACTGAAATAGTAACAAAATACATTATTTTAAGAAATTACTTCAAATCAAAAGTATTGAATCGTAGTAGTATTTGATAAATAACATGATGATAGCCAATAAAACAAATACTGTATTGTATTTCATTGTGCAATTTTGCATATTTTAATTTAAAAAGTGATAAAATTATTTTTGAGAAAAAATGACGAATTTGATTTGATGTTGTTCGACTCGAAATGAAAAAATAACAAAAAAACGTAAAAGAAAGCTAAAAATAACATATAAGTGATTATATATATATAATATTAATTCTTATTATTTTTAATATTAATTATAGTATCTATACTAATTATATTAAGAAGATTTCTACATAATTAAAAGAGGAAACTAATCCTAGGTGGCTTTTTAATTAAAAAAAGGAACCAAACCATAATTAATTAAATAAGGTATATATCATAATTATGTTAAGAAAATTCCTACATAACTAAAAGAGGAAACTAATCCTAGGTGGCTTTTTAATTAAAAAAAGAAACCAAACCATAATTAATTAAATAAGGTATATATCATAATTATGTTAAGAAAATTACTACATAACTAAAAGAGGAAACTAATCCTAGGTGGATTTTTAATTAAAAAAAGAAACCAAATCATAATTAATTAAATAAGGTATCTATCATAATTATGTTAATAAAATCCCTACAAAACTAAAAAAAGAAAATAATCCTACATGGCATTTTCTCTACAAAACTAAAAAAAGAAAATAATCCTATGTGGCATTTTTTCTCTCTCCAGACCTCTCCTTTAATATATATATAGATGAGAATGAAACCATACGAGTTTGAGGATGTTAGTTCTAACTCCAAATGGCGCTACAGCATTGGTGCGAATGTTGTCCTTAGCCCATTCACATGCCAACTCCAGATTTGTATCTATGGCTGTAAATCGTTGAGATCTTCAACTATAGTTGCTGTGAATGTTACATGGATTGAGATTGATGTAATTGCAGTAAGGAAATGGAGATTTGCAGAGAATATTGGTGTCATTGAGGATTTTTCTTGGAGATTTTCATGAGAAAAATAGTAATAAAATTTTTACTTTTCTATTTTTTCTTTTGTGTAAAAAATAGCCAAAATTAGTCCATTAATTTTTTTAATGGAATTTATCAGTTGAAAGTTACCAAAAAAAACCCTAACAAACCGGATTTGGTATCCAAAACCACCAAAATTCTGGTTTCGGGGGTAAGTTGCAAAAAATGCATAGTTCAGATGGTGGTTTGTCCAAAAAAAAAGTTCGTATGGTAAACTGTAAAAATCATAATAATCTGAGGGGGCAAAAAGTTTTTTCCCCTATTAATTTCATACTACCCACGTTCAACCAAAATCCATACTACTTCATATTAATTTCATACTTAATATTCGTATATTTCATAATAATATTTTATATAATGATAGAATTTCATACTATATTGTGAAATTCTATATCACAATATTGTCAGATTTCATACTATCTCGTGAGATTTCTTACTAACATTAACATTCATAGGGTAATATGAGAATTACATACTACCGACCCATTACAAACTAAATTCACATACAAAATCAAGAATTCATACTATATATGAATTTCATACTACTATGTCGTACATCTGCCGCTCTACGGAAGAAGCAAGCTAAATTACATCCTACAATGAGTTGGTGGTGTGATAAATCTAAAGGACAATTACAAAAACTAAAACTGAATTGATAAATAAAAATTACCAATTAATCAAGTTAATTAAATGAGAGATGTGCCATTTATTTCAAACACACACTACACAAACTAGACAACTTGCATGGTTACAAACCCACAACTAAATATTGACAAAATAACACCAATAGCAAATTGATGTTATTTGGTGATAATTTATTGCAATATAAAAAATAATCTGACCCCACCCCTAACCATTTACTCTCACGAAGAGCCCTCCATCAAAACAATCTCCTCAAACACCAACACCACATCCACATGCATCTTATTACAAATTCATCAACATAAACCCTTCGCCCACACCAATAACTACTTTTGCACCAATCGCAAATTCTTCATATGCAATTTAGTAGATTTAGAATTATAAAGGCGATACCCCTTTGAATTAATTGCAACTTCTCGTGCCTTTTGCCCACCACTTCCAATCATCAACACTATAGCCGCGATCGGATGAGAGCTACGGAGACGAAAATAGATCCACCGACTTATCCACGAAACTCTCTTTGAAATTTATTGTCAATTTTGCATCATCGAACTCGGGGTAAACTCGTAGCAGTTGTGGTTGCGACCCACCACAAGAACGCCAACAAAAGCATATAGATCATGGAGTGTGTTTGTGGCGATGGTGGCGTACGGTGGATGAAAAATTTGTCTCACTAGTGCAAGACATATTGAGGGAGCAGGTGAGAATATAAATGAGATGAGTTGCGTACACTAGATAATAGGTTTGTTTTGTACATTAGTTTTTTTTTTTTTTGGTAGGAACATTCAAGTCAATTTAGGTTATAGTTTTTGATTGAATAGGATAAATTCAACTTAAATGGGAGTAAACTAATTTGCATGATTATATGGAAATTAATATTGACCTAAAGGTACTATACGAGAATTATCCAAAAAAAAAATTTTATTCAACACTCTCTTCCAAGATAGCGATTGTAAGTTTCCATTAAAAACTAAAATACCTTATTGTAGCAAAGGAAATTCTCCATGTAGTGTCATTTATTCCCTATTTTACTTTATGTTGTTTATTGACACTATGATAACATAGTGACCTAGATGAGACTACAATGTGCAAATAAAAAAAAAAAGTTGTCACGAGAATTTTCATGGTAGGATATACTCCAAGCTATGCAAGAAATCCAACTAAATTTTTGCGTGACCCAAATTCTTCACGCGTGAAATTATTGTATCATTTTTCTTTCATTTTGTATTCAATTGAGTCGTTGAATAATACTGAAATGATTTCAACGAAATCATACATATATGCAAATATTTCATCATTAATGTTCGATTGATTGAAAGGATTTATCTTTCAAGTTTCAATAATAAAAGCGCCGCGGGATAAGTCCCCAATCCCCATATGCACAGTTCCTCCAAAAAAAAAAAAGAAAAAAACATACTAATATTCTATGATACCATTATATTTATTAAATATATATATGACCCAAAGTATTCACCGATGCTCCTTGAGCTCAGTGGTCCGTGGTTTAATCCTAAAGCCACGAGGTCAAGGGTTCAAGTGTTGGTGAGAGGGAGAAGAGAGAGAGAGAGGAGGAGAAAGAGAAAACAATAAGAGGTATTTTAAAATACCTCCCTTTTTCTCTTTTTAAATAGGGGTCCTTTTAAATCTCTCTCATTTTTGTCAAAAAAAATGTACAAACCATTCTTTATAATTTTTTATCCGTCAGCACGAAATAATAAACATTTTGTTTGCTGGATTTCATCCCTATAATAATCGAATGTAACCCAAACACAAAAATAATCTGTTAATTGATATTTGAAAATTATAGATTTTCAAAATAACAGCATCCTGTTTTAATTATTTCTTAACTTTTAATTAATTAGTTATTTAAAGGTTGAATGATAATTAGAATCTTAGACTTTGAAGAAACGCCCTAAAATCCTAATAATGGAAAACAAAAGTATACTAGAGTATTTTATTATTTAAATACTATTTTTAATAATATACTCTTTTATATTTTTAATTAAATGAAGGTTGTATATGCATCTACAACTTAGGATTTGAAATTGATGCTCCGAACAAATTCTCAGATTTATTTTTGATTTTAGAAAAGTCAATTAGAATTTAAAAAAAAAAATTCGATAGTTTGAAATAAAAGTTTATGATTTGTTAATTTGTATAAATTACTTCTACGATTATTAGGCCAACAAGTTATGTCTTTAGTGATTATTTTATTAGATCATATGTTCGTGCCAAGACGATTCAAATTGAATCCATATCCCTCCTTTCGAACGCCTGATTTAGTTTGAGTCTAATTAATTCTATCATGACTTCATAGTAGGACAGTAAACTAATCGAATCGAGCCGAATATTTACGATTTCGAGTTGGATTGACTGTTTTTTTTATCTATGTTCGAGCTCGACAAGCTCGAAAGATTGCTGCTCGAGCTCGACCCGACAAAGAAATGAGTATGCTCGAGCTCGGCTCGAGATCGACTTGACAATGCTCGACTCGACAAAAGCTCGAGTTTGACTCGATTTTTTTGGTTTTAAATCTAATAAAATTACGGTTTTTTTTTTTGTAATTAATATTATTAAATAGGGGTATTTTAGTAAATCTACACGTAATCGAGCAGTTCGTCGAGCTCGCGAGCTTATTAGTGACATGCTCGAGCTCGATTCGTTTGTGAGCTTGAGCTGTTCAAGCTCGATTCGAGCTCAAGTCAAGTTTTGACTCGAGCTGCTCGCGAGCGTTCGTGAGCCGCTCGATTCGTTTACAACCCTACTTCATACGTTACATTTTGTGCACCACATCACATGAATATATATATATATATATATATATATATATATACACACACACACACACACTTAGAGAGCCCCATATCAAAATAATAACAAAGAATTAAAAAAAAACAAGTATATATATTTATAAACACATTAATTATACATATTGCTGACAAGTACTCGTTTTTCCACCTAGAGCAAAAAATAAAAAAAGAATTTTATTTTATTTTTATTTTTAGAAATTGTGTATACTCCTACAGAGTCATTATACCGTGAATTTAGGTAAACTTAATTTTAATTTATTATCGTATATAATTAAAATATATCATCACACATATAACTGATCATATTATAATATATAATTGATATATATTATTAAAATAATTAAGATTTTAAATTTAAATTTTATAAAATAAACATAAAATGAAATTTTAAATCCTGAGAATAAAAATATTAAAGGCAAATCGTCCATCGCTTCAATAAGCTCCATCCTTCATTTCCCACGTTGTTTTCAACTTTATCACAACTAATAAAGCGCACTCCTTTTTTCCCCCTTAGTTATCAATAAATTTAATCCTTCTTTATTTGGTAGCCAAGGTGCGTGCCGTGGAGTGAAAAGAAAATTAAAAAAAATTAAAAAAGGATTATCGAATCACGTCCGCTGAAGCTAGCAAGTCAAACCTTTTAGTAAATACTTACTTTGAATCTGACCCGTTCGTTCGCGTGCCCCTTAGGCTAAGCCCAAGCCTCAATGTCTGACCGACCCGTCAGACTTTTTTATTAGATAAATAGCCTGGAAAAAGCAAAGCCTAAGAAAGATGCCTTTCTGCCCTTCAACAAGTCTCCCTCCTCTCTTTGGGTTTTCACTTTTTTTTTTTTTTGAAGTTTCTCGTCACTATCTTGTTTGCACTTTTTCCATAATTTTATTTTTAACTCATAATTTAAAATGCTCGCAAGGGCGGTCCGGACCGGATATTTGTATAAACTGTGACTATAACTAGTAAAAGAAACAAGACTTCCATTTTTTAAAAGTTTTTTAGGCGTATCAAAGTCAGTTCACCACATACCTACAATGTTTAATATTGAAAGACAGATTAATAATTTCATTTTTATCGCTTATCACTTGGATGATCAACATTTTCATTTACATCATTATCGATTAAATTCTTTTCATTATTTGTCGATTCAGGCTTCGTTAAAGTATTTTTACTGACATTCTATTCACATGATGCGTCAATTTTTTAATAGAGATCGAGTTACCTACATATTTTTTTCTTTTTAATATCCAGAGAGTTGTTATCTAGAAATGAAACCATTTAAAGATATTGAGTAATCAAAATCCAAAACAGATATTTCATAACACAGACACAAGCTATAATTTGAGTATTATATAAATAGCAATAACAATCAATATAATTGGAATTTGTGATAAACAAATTTATTTTATCAATTACAATGTGCAAAGAATGAACTTGTACAAAAATAAAATAATAATAACTCAAAAAACTTACAAAATAACTCAAATATTTATTAAGACTACATAACTCTAGTTTTATTGTTGAATCAGGCTTTGTTTGGTTAGTGATTGAGAATGGAAGACTTTTTCCCATTCAACAAGAATTACAAACCGTGAAAAACGAGAAACTCCACGAGGAGATATGTGTGTTAATTAAGTGACATATCTAATTAGATAGAATAGGTGAATTTTTGCACTCATTTTTTAATACCATAAATATTATTAAGAAGAGTGGTGGAGGCCTTTCCTTCGCGCTTGGTAAGTGCTTTGCTGTAGCCAAGCTTCAACCGCGACTGCTTGTCCCTCATATCCTCCTTATTCCGTCACCCGAGATCCATGACAACACCGGCAAATATCACTTCATACCTCACGGCCGGGCCGACTTTTAACTACTTAAACGAATCAATCTCCCACTTCTCTACTTTAGTAAAGGAGGGTCTTGTTGTTAAACTACCTTTTTGGTGATAATCGCTTCCAGACCTATCTATGTGCTTACATCCTTGTCTTATTGTTTGTTGTTATTGTTGTTATTGTTTTTGTTCATATTAGACAATATTCATGGCATCGCAATTTTTCGAGTATAGTTTGCCTGCTATTATTGTCAGGCGATGGTTTGAATGGTACTTGATTAATAAAGAATGAATCTTTTGAAGTTATGTTATATGAACTTTCTAAAAATAAATGATACACTCCACGTGTCACGAGATACAAAGCATTCTAATCGGTTTGATTACCTTCCTCGCATATGTATAAGAATTTCGACGTTTAAAAAATATTACTAATCCTTAACTTTTCGAGGATCCTTCATCAGTGGTTGTGAATGACTAATTTTTCTCAATCTTTTCGACCTTAGTTCCGTAGGAGCAATTCAGAAAGATTGAGAAATAGAATCATCTGATTTAATTCGTTCCCAATAGCCATGAAATGATCATCTCAGGTGATCCTTTTTTCGGCGGATGCTCCTATTACACACGTAGTCTATGAAGGATGAGAACCAACTACGTAGCATCTACATCGAAAATTCAAGTATTGGATACATCATTAGTTCGATACTCTGTAGGAACTAGCCGTAATAACGAAATTACAAAATGGATATTTTCTCAGGTCTGGAATGGTGGGACGATTAAGAAATTGCAATATATACCCTTTAGAGAACAGAACTTGGCCTCTAAAGTACGAATGAAAGCGCATATCCAGTTCTGCTGTTGAAAGCGGGACTAGGAAGCTCCTACCACTAGGCTCGCCAACCAAGCTGGACTTTGTTATTATTATTATTATTATTATTATTGTTGTTGTTGTTGTTGTTGTTGTTGTTGTTGTTGTTGTTGTTGTCGGATATCAAAACAAACCACAAGAGTTGTTGCTAGAGGAGTTTTTGTGGTGTTGAAAGTATCAACGGGTTCATGGCTTGGTATAATCGAAAATCGATTCAATTATGAGTTTCAATGTGCTTGTAGCTTGAAGAAATAAAAGGAAAATAAAAATTAAGCAAAAAACTAACTAAACTAAGCTAAGAAATTGAAATTGCATGTTTGTAGGATGCCTTGGTCGTGTGCCTTAATCGAAAATGCAAAGCAATGAATGAAAATAAGCAAAAACAAGCATTATTTCACCAAGTACGAGCATGCATGCACAAGGTACAACTAAGCTTGCATGGCCATAAAATCCTAAATAATGAAAATTAACATGAATTGAAAGCATGAATGGAAAGAGCAATGAAAATTGACGAGAAACAAAGCATGAAAATAAAAACCAAAATAAAGCATGTGAAAAACTCAAAATCAAGACGATCTAAGACCCGATCTATGATCTAAATGTGTCACTCATCTAGATTCCATAGTCAATTCTTAAGATCTAACATGAATTCAAGGTGCTAAGACAAAAAACATAAAATGGAACAAGCATGAAAATGAAGATCAAAGCATGGAATTAAAGTACAAAACATCAAACTGAAAGGAAACTTACTTGAATTAAGAAATGAAACAAGCTTGAATGTAAATTGCATCAAAGTAAACAATCCAAGGGAGTACTTGGATTCTTCTTAGGCTTACAAACCCAAGAAGGTGCTTGAAATTAAACCTAATCTAGAAAAAGAAATTATATCAAAGTTTGAAATTGAATATAAATTTAAATCAAGGAAGAGAATATCATCCAAGAGCTTGAGAGTAATTTTAACCCCAAACCCAAGTTAGGGTTGGGAGGGGAGTTTTTTTTTT
>BMAC01000241.1:957199-972384 GCA_014905375.1 Phtheirospermum japonicum
ATTCTTTCTTGTTTGAATTTGCTAATGGAAACAAACAAACAAAAATAAAAGCAACTTCTATCCAACTTCATCGCATCTTAAACCCTTTTCGTCTGTACAACTTGCGAATGAAAAGAAAATTGTCGGAAAAATTTAGTGCGACCATAAAATGTGAACAAAAAGGGTTTATTTGAAATTAATACATAAACAAGAAACTATATGTTCGAGTAAGAATTTTGATTTATTTCTTGTTCGTGAGGTTTAATCGACAGCTCGAGCCAAAAAGTTCAACACTTTGTTCGAAATATATTTTCGAACATCTCCAAACTTGTTCGGGCAACCAGACTTGAACATAGTGGATTGCAAAAATTCTTCTTTTTTTTTTTTTAAATCAGCAAAATCGTTATTTTATACCCGTTAATCTGAATACTGTAAACATATTCAAGAGATGGATAAAAAGAATAATTGTACGATGTTCACGTACATATAAACAAAATCTAGACTCTAACCCTCTTAACCAGATGATTTACGAAAAAAACAACAACAGATAATTCATATTCTTTCTCTATATTGCTTGCGATTTCTTCTTTTTCCATTATTTGCTCTTTTTTAATGGGCAAGAGTAATGTGGGAAGCTAATGGGGTATAGATAGTAGAAATTAATATTAAAAATAAATGATTTGGGTGTTCTCATTAAAAAATAGGGGATCAATATCCGGTCCATTTATAATATCATGTTCGTTAGTTTTTACTTTAAGTTTGTTACTTATTAATTATTACAAGATAAATATTATTTTAAATGAATATTTATTTGATTGTTACTAAATATTTATTAGTTATTTAATAAAAAAATATTTTATTTTGTAACCGGAATGTACCTAATAATTTGCCACAAATATATTTATATATTAAATATATTGAATGGTGTCCCACTTATATTTTGGGCCCTGGTTGCTCTCGTCCACTGCCGACCCCGATACTCAAAATATTAATCTCATTTTAGAAATTGCTCGATTTGATTATATTGCATTTAATATAGCCTGACAAATATATCCACAGCCTATCTAGGTACACCAATAAAATCGGAAATTAGTTACAAGCTTAATGATTATGGAATAGATAATTACGATTTGTTCGAAACTAAGATTTTATATTCAATTAATTTCAACAATAAGTCGTTAAACTAATCATTGTTTACTCAACTCGACTTTCACGAGAGGTAGAGAGAGTTGCTTCGAGTTTAATAATTAATATGTTAGGAGTAAAAATATAATTAGTGTACTTTCGTTAATAAATAACTGATCAAGGATTAAGAGAACTCTAATTTTTTACCATCTCCGTCATCTCTCCTTTGTGTTTCTTCTATTATACTCGAAAATTTATATAAATTTTCTCGTATCTCCGAATCCAATCTCCATCGATCGGAATGTAATTTAAAAGATCTAGAAAATTACGTAAATATTACATTATTTTACATCAGGTATTTTGTCCAAGTCCTATTCATTACTTTCTTAAACGATATACAAGAATTCAACTTCCACGTACTCATAGGTGAGGGCAACTTTATAACACAATTACATAATTGTTCAACCATAAAAAGATAAATTTATTTTCCATTTATTTTGAAAAATATCAATTTCACAATAAAAATTAAAATACTTATATTTAGCTCAAAAGTTAAAATAAAAGGAGTAAAAAAGAATTTACAATCCAAATACATAGGTTATATTTTAGTACGTGTGTGTTTGTCTGAAATCCTATTTTTTTTGAACAAAGGTGGTACATTTGCTTAGAAGAAAAGTTGTAAACGAGTTGAGTGGAGCTCGAATTCGAAAATTATACAAGGGCTCTACTCGAACTCGATAGAGCCAGAAATAAAAAAAACTCGAGCTCGGTTACAAATATAGAGCTCGAGCTCGACTCACGAGCTCATAAGTCGAGCCGAACTCGAGTTCGAACATGAGACTTTTTTTTAATATTTTTTGTTTTAAATAAAAATTACACACACACACGCTCACACATGCTCGAGTCGACTCGTGAGCCATCGAATAAATAGAAATGAGGTTTGAACTTGACTCGTTTTAAATCGAGTTGAACTCGAGCTTAGTTAACATCGAGTTTTGACCGAGCTGCTTGCGAGTGGCCCACGAGTGGTTCGGCTCATTTACCACCCTCGAAGAAGGGGAGTGTCCTCAGTGTATTATTGAGTGAATTTTAAAATTTCATACAATTTCATGTATTCTCAATTTATAATTCTTTGTATTCCACGATATTTTGGTGGCATCAACTTGGGATTTTATAAATAGAATTCCAGTATCGTCAGTTTCTAGTGGATTCGATTATATGATTGATTTCTATGGAATTATATATTTTTCTAGGTAAGAATATATCTATGAAGTTTCTACCAAATTCTTGTCTTTTACAACCAGAATCATATGAAATTCACGTTTTTTTATTCATTTTAAAATTTAGATAATTTATAAAAAGCATACAGTATTAAACGTTATTGGATTTTTTTTATCACTCAAGTATTAAAATATTTATTAACATTGTTTTTTATTTTTAATATTGGAAAATAAGACATAATCAATATATATGGAAAAAAATATTAGTGGGCGATATTTAAAATTATTATAACTCACAAATGAGCAAAAACTGTTTATTTTATTCATCTCACGATTTTTTTAGAAATCATCATGTTTCAATATAACATGATATGACAATGATTACATTAATCCCATTTCATATTCTCACATAAAGTATAATGAGATCTTATTATTAATTTTATGAATTTTAGTTTTTAAACTTTTTGAATATTCTTCTATTAAAAATGACAATGTTAATTTGTATATTTCTTATCGTCATAAGATTTTTGTTTTTCTAAATATTTTTCTTTACTTATTGAGTAGGTAGATATAATATTCGTCTTGTAATAAAAGTAAAATAAGAGAAAAGATCATATTACTGAATATATAAATTTAGAGTTAATAACAAGTTACGAGTAGTTAATTTTTAATTATTTTTAAAATTAGTTGTCTGAACTCTTCAAAATATTTTAAAAAATTAAATCATATCATGTATTTCTCAATTAAGTTGTATTTGTATAACAAAATTTGTAATCTACAAATTTTTCGAAGTTGTTTTAATATTTACTTAAAAAAAATTGTGACACAATTTTATGAGAATCCATAATATTATATTTAAAAACATTTCATAAATTCTAATAAAATTAATTAATATCCATTTAATTTCAAAATATACAATTCTACATAATTCCATTATAATCTTATGAAATGCATAAACATCAATGAAATTCCATAAATTCTATAAAATATTATAATCTTATAAAATCAATGGAATTTCATAAATTCTATAAAATTTTATGCTCGGACACCCCAAAGTCTCATACTAAGAGCATCTCAACCGATCCATATTCTCATTTTTGCAGTTCAATTTTGCTTTGTTCGAACTCTTCACCATTTTTGGAGTGTTACGTTCATCAACGCAAACATGCCTCTTTTTTTTCCTTTAATTTACAAACCTAGACTTTATATTTTATAATATTACAAATTCACCCCAAACTAAAATTTGAAACCTTATCCTACTTTATATTTAAATCTGCAAACTAACCTTTTTGTTCAATTATGCTTTTTATTACTAGTATATATTATTTTTATGTATATAAGTTTTTTGATAATATATTTTTAGGATAAAATTTAAGGAGTCCAATTAATATGATTTTATTAATTTACTTCTCTATAATTTAAATTTAGTAATGTGTTGTTCTTATTATGTATATGTTTCTTCAAAGTATTTTTTTATTATTCAATGACCATCTACCTTTTTTTTTTAATGTTTATGTTGATGAATTATTATTATTATTATTATTATTATTATTATTATTATTATTTTTTATGTTTCAATGTAATTTTATTATAAGGTAATGTAATCTCTTATTATTTAATAAATATCAATCATTGCTATTTGATTCGGACCTGTTCTTAAAAAGTCGAGGCATTTCAAATTGTTTGTTGACACGGACAAAGTCTACTTTTTTTTTTTTACATTTATTTTGAATGTCGATTGATAATTATTATTACTTGACTATTTGTAATATGAAAAAGTTAAGGGGTTAAACTTGTACATTTGATAAATATATAGGTATTATTAGAAATATATAAAAATAGTGTGAGTTTGAGAATAGATTTATTGATTAAAAATAAATTATTATTTGATGTGCTCCTAGTTTGAGAATGAGAGAATAGTTGAAGATGGCCTGATACTTAACAATTGAGGAGAAAAAAGTCTATCCTGGATGATTGAGAAAGCAAAACAAAAAATAAAAATAAAAATAAAATGCCTTTCACAAATTTTCAATTTCATATAAATGGAGTAAAACTTTGTTTGACAAATCCAATTATTCTTTTTCAAAATTGCAAATAAGTGAGTCCACAAGTTAAAGTTGAGCTTGGACCATCCCTCAAATAGTCCTGATATTCAAAGGCTGAGCTTTGAAAGGGTGGTGCAGGTGCACCAGAATTTCTGAGTCTGCATTTCTGCTAAAAAAAATAGTCTGTTACTCTGAACCCAAAAGGCTAAAACAGTGTTTGGCATCATCTTTTTTATCCAGGGTATTTACTTTACCCCTGTGTCTCACATGATCCTCCTTTCCCCCCCGCGCCATACATGACCTTAGCAGCTATTACTATAAATATATATATTTATCTATTATTCTTTCTAAAAACCACCACCAAGCTCGATAACAGTCTTTTCATTTCAGCTCTGCATTTTCAGCGTGAACACGCTTTAATTTCCCTTATTAGTAATTTCCCGTTCAAATTTGTTCTACTCTTGCTCTTCAATGGAAGCAGTCGGAGCTGACGTCATCTCCGATGAATGCGGGTCTCGAAACGCGGCGTTTGGATTGGACGGCGATGGAGAAACGGACGGCGAGGATTCGTTCTTCGATTTGGTTTTCGAATCGCCTGATCGCGCCGCCGTTGGAGTAGGCGGAGATGCCGAGAAGAAGGATTGTCGGTTCACCGGATCTCCGAGAGATGTTTTGTTGAGCAGAAATCGTTTCTCGGATTCGAAGGCTTTGTCTCCGGTTACTCTCCTGCGGTCGACGCCCAAGTTCAAAGTGCTGTTCACGTTCAATTTCAGGAAAACGCCCAAATACGAGAGGAATTTGACCGCCGGCAATTCGAGCTCGAAATCTGCGCAGATCGACGAGAGTAAACGTTTCCCGGTGGCGGAAACGGCGGCGGCGTCGATTATGGTCGAAGACAACAGTTTGAGAAGCCAATTGCTGAGAGAAAGCTCCGATTGCGAAGCTTCGCCGGAGAAAATGTCGTCGAGAGATGCGGCGGTGCCGAAGTACCTGAAGCTGATTAAACCTCTTTACCATAAGGTTTGGAAGCGGCAGAGTGAGAAGACGAAGGCAACGGATTCCTTGACGCCGTCATCTCCGCCGTCGACGGCGCGTGTGAATTTGTCGCCGATGAAGTTCGCCGAGAGTGGCAGGGCGGGGAGCTTTAAGATCGCAGGGAAGCGTTTGGGGAAAAGCCGATCGGCGTCAGCCGCGGTAGGTGTGCCGCCTCCGGCGGCGGTACGCCGGAGAGACGATTCGCTGTTGCAACAGCATGATGGAATTCAAGGCGCGGTTCTATACTGCAAAAGATCGTACAACTCATCATCCAAAGGTACATTTCTACCCAGAATAGCCATATTTGGAGTTTTAATTGAGCTGGACAAATAAAAATCTATTTATTAGCAACTAGATGCGTTAATTTATAATTTCGAAAATCAAATTCAAGAATAATTTCTTGTTAACACTTTTATTCATATCTTAATAAATTTACTAATTTAATTTCACTTTTTTTTTTCCATTTTAAATCCAGAACTTTCACAATTATTTCGAACATCAAGTGATCCTTCGCACGAGAAATCGGGACAACAGGGGAGACATTCATGCGAATTGCCAATTAGATGCAGCATTTGAATGAAAACTACACATAAAAAAGTGAGAAATGTGAAAATGACGTCATCATTACGTCAAAATCCGAGCTCCAGCTATGATGACCATTGGATTCTCAGAATAATCTTTTTGCAGAAAATAGAGTACCATTAAAAAGGAGAAGACGGGTGGGCAGTGTGAGTGCCTGATGAGTACAAAACTTTTTTTTTCCTCTTCTGTAAAAAAGGCAACTAGCTGTAGCCTGTAAGAATATTTAAATTTTACTAGTTTATTTAGTTTACTGCCTGTTGATCTGTCAGTTTTAAAAGATGAAGATATTAGGGGAATGATTACAGATCTTTGCCGTGCCTGGATTTTCAGAATAACTTGAAAGTTTGTAGGGATAATTATGATTTCTTTTGAACAAAATGGATTGGCGTGTGCTACCTATAATTGAATCTCGGGTTCATTTCAAATTTGTGGTTTCAATGGTGCAATCTCACTGCAATGCTCACTAGAAAGAGAGGAGATTTAGAGTGTATTGAAATTGTTGGGTTTAGAGGTATTGATCCGATTAATCGGTTAACCGCCGGTTAATAACCGGTTGACCGGTTACAGTTAACCGTTGATCGGCGGTCACGGTTATAACCGTAACCGTCAACCGGTGGCCGGCGATTAGGTTACGGTTAACCTGACCATCTAACTGTAACCGCGCGGTTAACTGGTTTAAAAAAAAAAAAAGTCGATCAGCTGCATTTCTGTCGATCGACTGTTTTTTCAAAAATTAAAAAAAAATTAAAAATCGGCTGTTAACCGCCGGTTTTCCGATTAACCGCCTGGTTCGGTTAACCGGTTTAACCGTAACCTTAACCGGTTTTCAGCCGGTTAGGTTACGGTTAACAAAAAACCGATTAATTAACCGACCGGTTATAACTGTATCAACACGTCTAGTTGGGTTGGTGTCAATATGGTACCCGTGTAGTTAGTATTTAACCTTCAACAAGTTTTTTAATTTCAATTTTATTTTAATTGTTTGCTGAAATTTGAATTTTCGACGTGACCCCTTAAATTGGATTCCGAACGAATTGACTAATTTGAAATGCAAAATACAGTTAATATGTCAGGCGTGTTGGCAAGATAGTAACAATATTAACTTTTTATAAAATTATTAAAATTATAAAATAAAAAAATTGGAAAATATATTACAAAATTTGAAATTATGTTAAATATGCAATATATATGTATATATATATATATATATATATATATATATATAATTAAAAAAATCTGAAAAAAGATTTTATAAATTTAAAATTGTAAAAGAGATTAAAAAAAATACCTTATTTTAAATATGTAACAAAATTGAATATTTTTTAAATTTAGTTATTTAAATATTAAAAATATTATATATAAAAGTAAAAATAACACATGGAAAATATTTATAAATATTAAACCTTCTCTAAAATTCAGAATATCAAATTTCAAAAATATAAATTTGATTAAGTGGTTATCAAACCCTGAGAATAATTCGCAAAAAAATTATAAAGTTTGTTAGAAACAAAAAAAATGAATCATTTGAAAATATAAAATTATCAAAGAATGATTATAATTATTTTTGTAAGGAATTTTGTTAAAAATATTTTTTACATAAAACCTTAAGCAAAATTCCAATATCTTCTATTTTTAGAATTCAATTTTCTGATTTTAGTGAAAATTTAATATTTATAAACATTTTCCATTTATTTCAACTTTTACACAACTTTTTAATGTTTATATAACTACTTGGTTTTGAAAATTGTTCATCTTTTCCCATATTTAATTTAAGGTACTTTCAGATTTGTTTTTTTACAATTTTAAACTTTATAAATTATTCTTCTAGATTTTTAATTGAAATATCATTTTTTTTCATAAATTTATAATTTAATTAAGATTTTGTAGTATTTTTTTCCAAATTTTTTTTATTTTATAATTTAAATATCATTTTCTTTCTTTTTTAAAATAATACTGCTATTATCTTGCCACCACCTCTAACATATTTGAGGTATTTTGCATTAATCTCACCCCACTCCCCCAAGTCAAAATTAATCAATTTGGTTGATAAAGTTACGTGATAGATTTCGCCGAAAATTCAAATTTTCGGCGACAATTGAGGTTTGTGTAAATTAAAAACTTTTTGGAGGAAAAATACCTCCTTCCATAGTTACTAATACCATGTTGCTACCATCTCAAGGATATTTGAGATGTTTTGCATTTTAGTCAAAAAGATAATAGTCATATTTGGTAGTTAGAGATTTGAAAAGAATTAGAGGATCGACTGGTTAAATTCTTTAATTAGTGTGATTGGTAATCAAAGTTTTGAGTTAATCTGTAATTCCAAAATAATAATATTAAAAATGTTAGATATATGAATATTTTAAGAAGAGATGTTGAGAAACAACAAGTCACTACAAGAAATTCGAAGCTAAATGACAATAATATTCATCATATAATATCTATTTTCCGTACTAAATTTCAAATGTGACAAAATCTGAGCGCCACAAAGATCGTTATGTATGACCGTCACTAAATGTTAGCTTTCGATGACGTCGATGGACATTACCATCATATGTTATGCTATTTGGCGACGATTAATTCGTCACTTATGTGCTCGAAACTTTGTCATCTAAGGTCTGTATTATCACCGTATATTGCCATTTTAAATGACGAATTTTTATTTTGTCATCAAAATATTTGACTTTCAGCAACAAATATAATTACAGTGACAATATTCACTGACTTATAATGACGCTCCGATTATCGCAATTTGTATGAAATATTTGTCAAATATAAAATATTCGTCACGAAAGATATGTTTTATAGTGACGAAGTATTGTGTCATCACTGAACAAGTATATATACAATGACAAAACAAAGTGTCACCAATTACTATGAAATGTGATAATATATTTTGTCATGAAAATGTAATAATATGTGACGAATATTATAATTATTATGAAAGATATATGTACGATGATGATCTAAGAGAAACATGTGGTGACAAAATTTATTGTCATTATACGAGGTTATATGGTGACATGCCATTCATCACGAGTGAGTCAATTGAGGTGACAAATTTCAATATTATGTGACGAAATAAGTTGTAAGGATTCAATTTAAGTGAAAATATTGAAATTATTATGTGACACTTTAAGTTGTAATAATTGTTTTCATGATGAAAATTTCTATTGTAACATTTTGATTGTTTTATTTCATGACGACATAAATATTTTTGAATAAGTAATTTATAAATTATTTATATTGTAAGGAAAAAAAGATACGGTGATAAATTATAATTATTTGGGCACAATCCCGAGGCCAAACTCATAATTAACACTCAACTTGTCTCATGAGCACAATCTCAATTCTTCATCTTCAATTTGAATAAATGGCCCATTTGCAAGTCTCATCACCAACTTCATATTATAAAAAGGAATTTGCACTATCACATGAGACTCAAACATTTCATCATAGGAACCACAATACAATTAGAAACTCCACGGCACATTGAAGATGGGCTCTTGTGTCAAATAATATTGATATTTTGTAAAAAAAAAAATTTAATGCATCAATGTTAATGTTATATATGTTACAATTTATTTTTTTATTTTAAGAAAAAATAAAAAGAGAAAAATAACATGATTGAATGATATATTTAAAATTAATTATTGACATTATCAAAAGCAATTGACATTGTTCTTGACAATATCAAGTATTTAATATGATACATAATTATTTTTATGGCATATGTCAATTTTTTTATTTTCAATATTGTTCAATTGAACATGCTATTACACTTGAACAAAAGTCAAATGCCAAGTTTAGGACTCAATAATATGATAATTCCATTGCGACATATATTTTCTAGCATCGTGATACAGAACAATTAATATCATACATACTCATCAAAAAGATTTCGGAACACAATTTACAACAATAAATTCCCCTTGTTTTTAATTACGACCATTACTTGTAAATTATAAATAAGAGGAAATTCTATCTATTCGCGATCCTCCTTTTCACGTGTAGTAATCTAGTGATAAATCTAAATTGCTTCTTCAACAATGGTGAATTTGTTCACCCATTCCAAGTCCTTTCAGCAATTTGGCAATGAATAAAGATTTCTTACAAAACTAGAATTGAAAAATAAAATTTGTGATCATACGTGTACTCCATTATTTTTATTAAAAATCACCTCCTAACCCATGTGTCTGTTTCGTATGATTCGTTTGGCAAATAAAAAATTATGGTGCTCCGTTTGCTTATGTGTCATCCGAGCCTAATATTTACCTAATTTAATATTTTTCTTTTATTGTATGTTGCCTAATTTAATATTTTTTTTTATCGTATTTAGCCTCAATTAATAGTTTTCTTTTACTATATTTTGTCTAATTCAATAATTTTCTTTTATACTCCTAATATAAAAATATAAATAAGTCATGTATAATTAGTAGAAAAAATCTAAATTAATTATTTTAATTAAAAAATAAATTACATATGAAATAATTTTAATTACAAAAAAAATTATTTATAAAAATAATTAAATCAATTATATTTACAATAAAAGTTGGAATAATTTATTTTTAAAATTTTAAATACGTAAATTATAATATACTTGTAATAACTGGAGTATGTAACTAAATATTATTAATGAATTCAATCTAAATATAAAAAATAAAAGTATATAATAATAATTAATTAATATTTATTAGACAATGGCACAATGCGATAAGACTTTAAAGTATGATACTTTTTGAATTTTTCAAAGTATATAACTATAATTCTTAACAAAATTAATCTAAACTTAAAAATATAAAATGAGATAATGATAATTAATTAATATAGATTAGAGTCGAGTTGTAATGTGACAACTTTTGAATTTTTATAAGTATGTAAATATAATTATTAACGAATTTATTCTAAACATTAAAATATAATATTAATTAATAATAATAATTAATAAATTGAACATAGTACGGGTTGAGAACACATTCTTTCAATTTTTTATTTTAAATTTTTTTTTTAATTTTTACAAATATTTTTTATATTTAATATTTTATAAATCCCGTGTAATACACGAGTGTTAAACTAGTGAATATATAATTCAACGTTTTCAAGATATGAAAAATAGTAGGGGATTGTTGTAGTGTTTTTAGTTATATTTTGCATGAATTATAAATATTAGATATTTATATATATAATGCTTAATTTTTCGGTGCCTAATTTTTCAAATATTGTTTTTGACAAAAACTTATGAATGATAGTCACATGAATTATTTGTTATGTGATGTAATTTAAATCCACTCTAAACACGAGTTTTTCTATAGAAGAACCGCTCTAAACACCGATAGTGTCTAATTCTTTATATATTATTTTTTGGCAAAAACTTATAAATATCGATCACACAAATCATCTGCTATGTGATGGAGCTCAAATCCGCTCTAAACAATAATTCGCCCTAGTATTTTTAGTTGTATTTTGTATTATAAATATTAGAAATTTATATATAACGCTTAATTTTTATTTGTCTAATTCTTTGTATATTGTTTTTGGCAAAATTTAGAAATGACAGATGATAATGTGACGCAGCTCAAATCAGCTCCAAACCTTGATCAACAATCGAATCTCATATAAAATGAACGGAAATAGATAATCACTCCATCAGTAATTGAGTTCGAACATGATAAATATGAACATCATTTAGATAAATTTGCCAACTATTGTACAGTTCTAAAAAGTGGTCGAACATGATAAAAATGAACATTTGTTTGATATTTGTCAACTCTTTTACAAATTTAAAAAATGGTCAATATAATAAATTAAAATAAAAAATTTCAAATCTTGGTTTAAGATACTAACACGGCGAATTCATTTGAACGAGTAATTAATAATCCTGTTATACAGAAAAAAGTTATTATCATGCCCTTTTCGGACGAATCATATAATTTTACGAGTTCATGACTAAAAAGGTTATCAAATAAATTATAATTATTATTGAAACGACAGAAAAAAAAATATGAGTTAATATATGCTCTAAGATTAAAAATATCATAAAAATAAATAAAAAAATGGGATCTCTAAATTTAAAAAATCAAAACAAAATCGGGAACAAATCTGCTGATAAAATTTTTAAGTCGAAACAGACTTACTATTATCCATGAACATAGTATCATTACGTGAAAATATTATATTACAATCTAAGGGCTGGATTATTGTAATATAATATTCTCCTACGAACCAATTTACTGTGTGCCTAATCGAATACTAAAATTGGTTTTGATGGAATACTAAAGTAATGTGGGAAGTTTTAAAGAATATTCATTAAATAGATGAATAATTCCAGAGAGTTTTAAACTCAAATAAATCTCGGTTGCCAATTAAACTTATTATTATAAATAACAATAGTAGGCGAACAATAGTTAATTGTTTTTTTCCTATTTTATCTCCCAAACAAAATATTAAAATCAAAATATACATTTATTAAAGCAAAACATATAATGGAAAACTATCCCAAATCCAAATATAAAATAAAGGGAAATTTAACTTGAACAACTACCAAATTTCAAGGTTGATGGACATCAAATCAAATGAATTCCGAACTTAATGGGTGTTTGAAATTGAAGGATTGAAAAATTATTTGAAATAACATTTTAACAGGTATAAGGAAAATAACATAATTATCATTAAATTAAATACAAAATAGTTTATAACTAATTTATTAATTGAATATTAGTGATATATATTTATTAGTACAAATATATTTTCAAATAAACAACTCGAGAAATTTATATATTTGGTCATTTAAAAATATCAACTAATCTCTTTTTAAATATTATTTTAATTATTCAATATACTCACCATATAAATTTATAGTATTAACTCAACAATAAATTGTGCTAGTATCTTTTTGATCATTTTACACAATCAAACAACTATCTCTCAACTATTTACCAAACTACTACTAAACATGTGCCATTAAACTAATCTATGTGCGTCTTAGGGTCTGATTGGTCGAGCCGCGTGCCATTAAACTAATCTATGCGCGTCTTAGGGTCTGATTGGTCGAGCCGCGTGCCATTAAACTACTCTATGTGCGTCTTAGGGTCTGATTGGTTGAACTTATTTAAACAGCTGATAGTTGATAACTGATAGTTAGTAGCTGATTTTAAATCAGTGTTTGATAAATTAGTTGATTAAAGTAGCTAATGGTCAATTTACCAATACAACCACAATTGAATAACATAAGATATTATACATAAGAAAATAAGAAAAATATAAAGAATTAAAATTAAAAAAAAAATAAAGACTTCCCAGAATAATTTT
The DNA here is from genome assembly GCA_014905375.1 of Phtheirospermum japonicum. Classification (NCBI taxonomy): domain Eukaryota; kingdom Viridiplantae; phylum Streptophyta; class Magnoliopsida; order Lamiales; family Orobanchaceae; genus Phtheirospermum; species Phtheirospermum japonicum. Next base: position 970,494 of record BMAC01000241.1, read on the forward strand.
TCAAAATAAGACAATTAGATGAAAAATAATAATAATTATTATTCTAATAAATAAAACTTTACTTATGACTAATAAAATATTTTCTTAAAATATAAGTAATATATTAGTTTATAAATAAGATAAATTTTACAATATAAAAGGATAAAAAATGATTTTTCCCAATAAGGTAGGAGCTTATTAGAAAAGGCTATGATTTGTAACTTTTTCTAAACACGAGCTTATTAGGCAGAATAAGGTATCATGAGCTTATTTTTTTATTCTTACCAAACAACCAAAAAGAGCTTATTGAAATGGAATAAGGTATGAGCACTTTCAAAAAATCTCAACCAAGCAGGGTCTTCAACTTCCGCGATAGTAATGAACATTATTATAAACTATTAATTAATTGTATAATTGGTAGCAATTATGTGTTACAAAAGACTTATTAAAATATGTTTCAGAAGAACCGATAATTATATTACTAAAAAATAAAAGGAAATTGACCAATAAATATAAATATAAGGTATTTTTACCTAGTAGATCTCTCTCTCTCTCTAACTACAATTTGAATCAATATGTCAAATATAACCAACTTACCTTCTCCCCTCTCCTACAAACTTCCGGCCTCGATTTCGCTAGCTCCAATGTTCGTTTAATTTGAAATTTCATCATTGATTTTTATTATTATTTCGAGTTTACCTGCAAAATGTCAATTGGAGTTCTTTTACCTCGTTGAATCGTCGGCCAAAATTTTAATTTACACAGTTTTTCAGAAATTTCCTGCATCAATCTTGGTCAGATCTAATTCCATTTAATCTGAAATTTTTATCATGTATTGTTGTTGTCATTTCGAGTCTATTTGCAAAATCTCAATTAAATCGGAGTTTCTTTACCCCATTGAATCGCCAGTTAAGATTTTTATTTTCACAGTTTTTCACACAAAAAATAAAAAAAAAATTGGCGAAAATTTTGGCCATCTCTAACGTCTGTTTAACCTGAAAATCTTACAATTAGTTTATGTTATAATTTTGAGTATACCTGCAAAATTTTAATCCAACCGAAGTTGGTTTGTCTTATCTAGAATTAGCACAACACGCTATAAATTACCACAACCAATAATACTAAAATTACCACATATAGTAATCTAATCTAAAATTACCGCAACTAATACTAAGATTACTGAATTCAGTAATTAGATTATTATCAGTTTTCATAGTATTACCACAACTAGTAATTTAAAACACGTTTACACAATTGTTACAATAAATAGATTACCACAAGTGGTTATCACATTATCCCAATAATCTTAGATTACCACAAATAGTAATCACATCCAATAATATGATTACCAAATCCAATAATAAGACTATCAAATCCAGTAATTCTTATGAGCAAGACGTCGAAATTATTTTCAAATGATCATCAAATCCTGAAGATATTTACATATCCTTATTCATAAAAAATATAAAATAAAGAATTACAAAAATATATCTTGAAAGATGACTTATCTACAACTAATTAAGAAAAATCATGTCTTATAAATATTTTATAAGATTACCACAACTAGTAATTAAATATGAATACTACTACAAATATTGATAATATGATTATTACCACTGATGATTATATTACTGGTACTGATATATGATTACCACTGGTAATAATATTATTTTATAAGATACAACAACCATTAATTAAATATGAATACTGCTACATGATTACTACCACCGATACTAAGATTACTAGTATCGATAATATGATTATTACCACTGGTGATAATATTATTACAATTTGTAATATCACATATTCTTGCTATTCCTCCCGGTTTACGTAGTAAAATTATAATATCCGGTATTTCTTATGATAAAGATATCAAATCTGATTTCAATAATTACAAATAATAAGCACAAGC